>JAGDQP010051839.1:401-13925 GCA_022664845.1 Lepisma saccharinum | reverse complement strand
CTCTATCTCGAACGATGTGAAAAATGGTATTTCAGCTGCTATTTTGAATCAAAGATGGTGACTTTTTTAAAACGTTGTTATGTTTTCCTAAACTACTCTTGATAATACATCATTATGCCAAATTTCGTATCTCTGGCTCAAGCCGTTGGAAATTGGATTTATGACGTCCGCCATTTTTAATCCAAGGTGGCGTCTTTAGAGATATTTTGTAATAATTTCATAATCTACTAATAATGTTGTACTGTCAAACTAAATTTCGTTATTCTAGCGGCAGCCGTTTAGGCTGTGTCTTTTTTAAAATTTTAGGGTTGGCGGCCATTTTGAATCCAAAATGGCGACTTTTTCAAATTTTTAAAAAGTTTTCTTAATTTGCTATTAATGATGTAGTTTCGTACCAACTTTCACTGTTCTATCTTTAGTCGTTTAGGCTGTGTCTTGTTTAAAATTTTAGGTTTGGCGGTCATTTTGAATCCAAGATGGCGACCTTTTTAAAATGTCGGAATTTTTCCTTTATGTACTTATCATCCTCTACCTCCATACCAAATTTCATGTTTCTAGCTTGCTCCAAACAGCCTAAACAATATGATGAGTGAGTGAGTGAGTGAGTGAGTCAGTTAACCTAAAATGTGCAATTTCAGGGGTCCACAACTAGAACATAGTTTGAGATACGAATATGAAATTTTGTACATCTGCACATATTTACCATATCTCCTTAACGGCAAAAGCTCATATTCCTATCTTTAACATCTTTCTTCTTACGGGGCCCCAAAATCGTCGATTTTGCCATAACCTCTTTCTTGTTCCTGTATAACATGCTTCTGGCAGTGCTGACGTTATCTGACGTGAAGAACTTGGCTCATGCACTGCCGTGCATGTTGATACTGCAAAGCAACCTCTCTTATGGTTGTATAATATGCTTATGATTTTCTTATGCTCAACCATTGTTGTGGCCAATCAATAAACAATATATTATTTTTTTTGTTTATACGTGCCATTTTGTTTGGTGATTATCATGAATAATCGGGAGTTTGATGTACTTCTAAGCTAGTAATAGATATACAAGAAAAATGACGAAGTAAAATAAAAAAAAAAATGAATAAGAATGAAATATTTCCTTGACGATGGAAATGACCTTGCTTGCACGTAAGTATATCTCCATGCTTTAGTTTACAAAGTCTATTCATGTAATATTTTCGAAGGGAATCTATGCATTAAGGGCTGATACTGAGAACAAAGGTTAGTGCTAATTTGTTTCCGTGTGGAGGTTTATAGATTTTGCAATAATTACGTGTTGTAAGACTTTATGTCTTTGAACGTTCAGCCAACTAAACAACCATAAACGCTTGTTTTCTTAACACTAGATTTTTCAGATTTAAATATCTCTTTTCGTTCGTCTTTACTACTTGGCAAGCGAATTTTGAAATGGAGTAAACATAGAAGCTTCGTTCAAACATTTCACAAAGTTTCCAATCCCATCCCTCAAGAAATATAGCTCTGGTGAGCCGATGAAGTCCCTGAAGGCATTTTCAGTAGAATCTCTATTTTTGAACTCCCTGTCTTGCAACAAATACTTAGATTCATAAGCATACTCTAGTTTGTTGGTGACAAGTCAGTCAAATATGGGATGTGTGGAAGTACTGTATACCTCAGATCACTTAGCTTCTGTTTCGTAATTTTTGCTACGTTGGATTTAGCGTTCTTTGCTAAGATTCCGAAGGCTGCTTAAGCAGAATACTAAAACTGACAAAGGAGAGAACTGGGACTTAATTACCAATGATCAGACTTAAATAAGGGACAGTGCTGGCTTCTTTGAATGGTAAAGAGATACATATGCACTTCTATCTCTTGTGCTATAAGCATTATCCCAAAGTAAATAAGAGCTTAAGTGAAAGACTCCCTCAGCGCAGAAGTGGATGGGAAATTCACTTCTATTTTTCTACCTCCGAACAAACAAGCCTATTTGTAGATTCCCTATGCATTTAACGCATTTTTTAAGAATGTCGCTTATATTTCTTGGTTTCTAAGGTCGTCGTATGTCATAAGCTTGAAGTTTTACCGTGACTCTTGAAGTCATAAGCGTGAAGACAACCCCAGGTATTTTTAAAATGAAATATTGTAGCCCCTGGAAATTTTTATCCTAGCATCATCGCTGCTTTTAACTCAAGGATTAATGTATAAATAAAAGAAAAGTGGGTCACACAATGATGACAAATGTGCAAATCTAACGACAGAAAATTTGCCCATATTAGATTAGACTAGACGATCAAGTGTAACTGTTTGCTCTGGTGTCTAACTTCAGACATTAATCGAACATTCCAGTATCGTTAAATATAGAGCTTAGTGGGCCACGGTGGCTCAATTAGTATAGTGCTCACCTCTGGCGTTAGGGGTCGTGTGGTGTTTGTGGTGGACAAACACCGTGTTCATGGGTTTTCTCGGGGCTGTCCCGTTTGCTCCCATTTTCTTCATTCCACCAATTCATCCCATCATCATCCATCCGGCCTAAGCCCAGGTTGCCTAAAGGCCTTTAAAACTAAATTGAAATTGAAGTTGTAGAGCTCAGTGTGAAACATTGATATACAGTCATGTGACACGAGAAATTCTATGGTTTCTGAACAATCTTCAATGAAGATTTCGCAAGGCAAACCTTCCTTGTCGAACAGTGTGAGATGCAATATGCGCATACAAATAGTCGGTAATAACGCTTTTTCCCACCCCACAGGAAAATAGGTAAGTGAGATCGCAGGGAGAACACACGAGGTGCCAGGGAATGTCACCTCTTTCACCCTACAAATAATGCTGTGAGTATCTGACCTTATTTTACAGTTACGTAGGTGTAATATAATAGTAATGTATTTGACCGTGTAAAACTTACTGAGCAGAGAAATGTTGAAATCTTAAAATTTAGGCAGCCGAACAAAATGGGGCTCGCTATTTGAATAAAGATTCTATAGTAGATATTTTCTGAAGCAATAAAGACTGTTTTATGCAACGATGGAAAGAAGAATTACTTTAGAAATGTTCAAATGTATTTTGCAATTTTTGTATAACTTATCAAAACAGAAATTACATTTTCATCTGTCTTTCACAGTGGTTTATTTGTTGAAAATATGTCTTCCTTTAACATTATGACTCTTCTCATAGCTTCTCCACTCATAAACAAAGAAAATAGGAGAAACAGCACTGAATTGGGGCCGAAAAGCATTCTGGGTACTGGCTTAATATACACACTATACTAATTTAAATCTACACCTCCCCGTCTTACCCAACTTTTCCCTACATATGACGCACACGCAACTGAATACAAAATGACTGATAGATACACCTAAATTTGATATGTTGTACAATATGCCAAATACTGAATCTATATTCCTTATGGATTTTAAACACAACTTCAATCTCCATATGTTGTTATTGACGTGTAGTAGCTCAGTGTTGCAAGATTTGTGAAACTTTTGGATTTTAAAATAATTCTATTCGGGCGTTAAAATATTTTCCGTGAATTTGAGCATACATATTGTTTTCTCTAGAGCTCTTACGCTAAAGAAAATAGAGTAAGCTTTTTTAACTCAGAAAAAAAACATTGGAAATTATGATATCTGCAGCCCCGGTAGCAAATATGAAATGAATACGACCTGTTATGGAATGAAAACATATTGTTTTTACTTTATGTATACGTTTATAAAGTAATACACATTTTACCTTAACATTTCGAAATGCATTTGAATAAAACGACATCAAGTAACAATCTGCATAGTGTAAATGTCATACTACATGAGAAACTAAACATTATGCTAGACTCAAATTGTAGCTATAACAAAGTCCTAATAAACACAAAATCCTGAACTCAAATAATGTCTGTAAACCCGAACTGCCTTAGCTCAGTTGTTAGTTGGTTTAACATTTTAATTGTCCTCTGTTTGATTCTAACAACTGAGCATACTGACTAGGGTTTACGCAAGTTTTCTCATTTGTCCTATCAAGAAAGTGTCGGGATGGTACCTTTAACTTAGGCCCTGACGGACTACTTCCCGCATGCCTTCCCCTACACTATCCTAGCCAGATCCATAGATACCTAAAATCCATACGGTACATAATTTTAATTAAAATTAGGTAAAAAATCATCTGACAAATCACACCCAAAATTTAAAATAGAAGTAAAACGTTTCTTTTATAGAGATTTCAATATAAAAATTGAATCTAAGTTATTAGTCTTTATAAAGTTCCTAAAATGTACGGTGTTCATCTTAACTTTCTCAATACTTTAATACAAAACACCGTTAATAGAAAAATATTTATTTTCCAGAATATTTCGCCCCACTCGCTGGAGCTTCCTCAGCTGTGATCTGCACTATCTACAATGACTAAACATATACATTTATATACAATACAGTGGTTTAACAGTGTTGCCAGCTACTGATTTCTAATTACCCGTTCCCTTCGTTACAATTTTCCCCATTCTTCCCTTAAGTTTCCAGATCTCTTGTTTATTAATTTGTCTCCTCTTTTAATGATGAAAGCTGCTTCCCAAATGTCTCGTTCTTTCTGTGTTCTCACTGTTTTGACTTTTTTGTATCCCACGATATGATGCCCTTCCTCTATTACATGTTGTGACAATTCTGAGCTATCCGTTTGTTTTTCTATGTATCTTTGGTGTTCTTTTACCCTTGTTTTGATTTTTTTTAGTCTGACCAATATAAGATTTCTGACAAGAGCATTCAATTTCGTATATGCCGTCTGTTTCTTCCTTTTCTATTACCCTTTTGTGTTCATTGAAAATATTGTGTAGTTTCATGTTTGGTTTCAAAATCCCTTGTACCCCGAACCCTTTATATAGCCTTTGTAGTTTTTTGGATAGGGATACCAGGCTTCAGAGGTAATAGGGATACCAGGCTTCAGAGGTACATCCATCATTAAAAGAGGAGACAAATTAATAAACAAGAGATCTGTAAACTTAAGGGAAGAATGGGGAAAATTGTTACGAAGGGAACGGGTAATTAGAAATCAGTAACTGGCAACACTGTTAAACCACTGTATTGTATATAAATGTATATGTTTAGTCATTGTAGATAGTGCAGATCACAACTGAGGAAGCTCCAGCGAGTGGGGCGAAATATTCTGGAAAATAAATATTTTACTATTAACGGTGTTTGTTTATTAAAGTATTGAGAAAGCTAAGTTATTAGGTTTACTACAGTCTTTATTATCTCTCCATTTTGAAATATTAATAATTACCGTTTCCGGTATTATTATTTTCTCCACATTACATGTTCCATGCAGTTCCATAATAGGTTTTCTTACAAGTATACGTTTAATAAACAGAAAATTTAACGAATCCTGTGTACAAATGAAACTAATAATATATGGATAATGAATGAAGAGTACTGGGAAATTAGGGGAAGAGATGTCCAAGAGGTTTCGCATAAAACACAATTTAAAACGTACCTCTCTCATTTACTCCCAACTCAATATTCTGTAACTTGTGGATTATTTGCCTTTTTGGATTGGAATTTCCTAGTTATTACCTGCTATTGTTTAGCATTTGTTAGAAGAGCAAACACATTTATCTTTAGAAACAGAAGATCCCATTCTATCCTTTTATGTTTCCAATATTAATATAAACTTCAATAATATTCATCCCAAACACTAAGGAAAACAGGATAAATTTATAATCCGCTAAATGCGAATGAGACCATGTATCACTCACAAAACATATCAACAACAACATATTATCCTTCCAATATATATTTGAACTTACGTTTGTGGTTAACAATTTACAGAAACTGTAGCCATTATTTTTACTGACACGCTGTTCTAATGACTCATAAGAAAGAATTGTTGATATTAGGTCTAAAATAGTGACAAACAGGGTAAAACAAATCATACGAACGGCTAATTTAACAGCAGATAAATTCCCCGCTAAGAGAAAATATAACGAACATCAGAAAGAATGAAGGGCATTTTTTTTAAAAAAAAAAGAAAAAAAAAGAAAAAAATGATAAAAGACTGGTAAAGTGCGAAACATCAAGCTCATTTTGATGATTGGTGTTTGATGGCGTGCATTCAAAGAGAAGTACATAGTAGAGACAAGGAAGGCCCATTTCTCTTCAACACAGGTATTCAATGTTCACGCTGATGAAGACAAATTACTGCGCAACACAAACACAAATACACGCAGCAACTAGCAAAGAGTATGGTAGCTCTCTCTGCCGTTTAGTGTTTCAGTTTCTTACTTCTTTTCACCATCTGCGAAGATATATTGCATTGTTCGTTACATAGTATATATTTACAAAGAGAGCGAGAAAGTAAGAGATGGAGAGAAAGAAAGAAAGAAAGAAAGAGAGAGAGAGAGAGAGAGAGAGAGAGAGAGAGATACTAACTGTAAACATGATGGGACCAAACATTTTTCTGAATGCTTTCTATCTTCCTTAAATTGAAATATGTAGAGATAATTTAGCGTGGAGGGTGACATATAACATTGGATTTACTAAAAACTGAAAAAAAAAAAAACGAAAAACATGACACTTGTGGGATCAAGGTTTTATTTATATATGGGATAGGTCAAGACAAAAGCTACGACAGAACTCTATGTTATTTATCGTACATATACAGTCTACACTTGCCAAATACGTACTATTTTCACAATTAACTTCAAGGACCAAGTAAAGCAATTCACAGAAGGAGTTGGCCAGGCTATTCTCACATATTATGTTTGTTGTGTGGCAGTTCAAATATATTACACAGCGTATATTGTTAAGGAAACCATTGAACCGAAAATTCGGTAGATACTGGAGAGTGTAAGATACATGTTTGCATTGTAGTTCCGTAATATAGAGTATATATTGTGCACATTTTTACACAATCGATCTTTGGTATACACAACAGCTTTGAAATGAAACGTTTTGGGAAAATTATACTTCGATCTACCAACAATAAGGGTTACAAGGTTTCTGTATATACGGTTGTGTTGAAGTTATGAAGTTTAAAAAATAGGTCTTTTCGGGCTTTACAAATTTACTATTTTCATCTTGTAAGGAAAGAGGGCATGATGTATACTTCTCAGTAGTGATTTTTGTGGGAAGGATTTAAATCATAGCTCACGTAACTACACCATTATGAAAGTTGTTTTTCTGATACCTCAGCAAGTACAAAATATAGCGGTTTACACACATCCACAGGCAAATACCGTCTCGTCTTCACCTTATGAGGTAAGATAATATTGATGGTGGATCATAACAATAGCATATATATTTTAGGGATCCCCGGTGCGGAAATACGGGAGCAGAAACTTTATACACTTTCACATTCATAAGAGAATATAAGAACAGAAGAAATCTTTTTCGATTCTTCCAAAAATGGAAAATGTATATTGATCAGGTTCAGACTACTGATTAAAACAAATATTTAGTAGAGTAAATTTAGACAAACTGCAGAAAAATTCCTAACAAGCTGAATTTTTGCGTGGACCTTGATATTCTCGCTTTAAACGATGTTACAAAAGTTCGTATCGATACGACCTCTGCTCAAGTTTGCATTTACATATAAACTTGTGAAAGTGGGTGAAAATATGTTTTTATATCCTTCTGAGTTAGGGAATATTTAATCGGTCTTAGTATTTGGTGTGAATTGTGATAGGTCTGCTCCACTGTTGGTAGAGGCGTGGAAGATCAGAGCATTTCTGAATCTCAGATAAAGACATTGGGACTCTAGAGACCTTTGCTTTACGTCACATGATGACGCGTCTGTAATGAGTTAACGAGGTGCTACATATTTTATGTTTCTGCCTGTCTCGTTTCCGTCACACGTGAAATGTTAAAATTCAAGAATCGCGTCGCAAAATTAGTTACGCAACACCGAACTCTGTAACTTTAAATTGTTGAAGAATTGAAGGTCCTTGAGTTCACTGTTGGAAGCTAAATGCGATATCATAGAGCGAGAAACATTTGACAGACGAGGAGAATAAGAGAGAGCGCTTTTCCCATTCTTCTCAACCTGCGCGAGAGAGCTTATGCCATTTTATGTATGGTAAAGGATAGTGGTAGACGGAGTCTGTTGCAAAATTTAATTTTCTCTGTGGTCTTAGAACATGAATAATGTTTCGTATTATTTGCAATATGTGTTAGAAAGGCTTCCGAATACTGCTGCACAAATATTTGAAGAGCAATGAAATCCTGTGTTACGTGTTACCTGTATCACAAAGAAATACGTAGGGAGAGAATGTTGGAGAATTTTTTACATTACAAAACTGTTCATATTTTATCGAAATTTAGCATATTTACGTAATTCAAAAATATGACAAGCTCATGGTCAAGTAATTTGAAACCTACAAAGATGACACTAATACGTTCACGCGATATTGTTTTGAACTATTGCACGAATACTCTTCTTGCTATATCCAATGTGTTTCTGCAGTTATCTTTTTGTTCTACTTCTTCATTGACATACTTTATTTTATTTTCCTTTCATGAAGATTGCTCTTAGACAATATTGTTTTACGTCTGAATCTTCCAGTTAGACCTAGTCCAGGTCGATGTATTTTCCTGAGGTTCCAAGATTTCCTTGGTCCTAATTATATTGCTCTTTAAATACGTCGTTCAAGGTGTCCAACGTGTAGCGTTTATTCTATGGTAGAATTCTTTGCGTGTGTGTGAATGAAGTTATATTTCGAACAATAATAAGACAAGACGTTTCGACTTAGTAAATCACAATCAAGGTTTTAGCCAAGGATTGCTTTTGACCAATAGTTATAATCAGAGTTGAAAAAAAAATCACGATTTTTTTTAAAAAAAAAAGCAATAATTAATTGTGTTTTTTTAAATTTAAATCGATTTGTTTTATTCAAATTATTTTTTTATTTAAATAGCTTGCAGTACTGAAAAGGTTACTAAGTTAGTTTTATTATTTTAAGGTACCTTAAACAGTAAAAAGTAAAGTAAAGTTCACGAATAAGTTATGCTCGCTACAGAAGATAGGCACGGAAAATAGACAATTACGATACTTGTAATAATTTTGAAATGGAAGGAATATGGCGTTACTTACTTACGGTATATTGTACAAAGGGAACATGTAGGAAGCTTTGACGTTACTTTTGGCGTTACACAATGGATGAAGTGGTTTCAGAGGGGCATACACCGTAATTAAGATCGAAAAAGAAACAATTTACGGATCAGCTTTCCTTCTAAATTGACGTCTGTGTCTTTCTTCTTAAGCAATTACAAATTTTCTCGCAATTACCTCTTTACTCAGGCTACATTTTCCTAACATAATATTCTAGGATTTAATTTTACTAAGATAAATGTTAGCTCATTTTATTTACAAGTAAACCTATCGATGCTTGACAGCGCTTTTTGACCAAACTTGGTAGAGGAGTAGCGTACATCAAGAAACCAAAAGAACGCATTCCCTAGTAGCACATACGTGTTTTAAACGTTGATAAAACCGTTTAATGTCCACCTTTTAAACGGTTTTATCATTGTTTAAAACACGTATCTACTACTATTGATGATTAAAAGTGCTTTCATTCATAAAGACGGACGCTGAGGCCAAAAGTTTGGATCATAAGAATGAACATTTATAGTGTGATCTAAGTAGGAAAACACAGATTTATTTATAAAATGTTTATAATAATGGGAAACACATACATATTAATGGGTATTGGGTAAATGCACTATCTTGTAGGGAGTAAATTCGGCATGGACGCCATCTTGAATATTGCTCGATTTTTTAAAAATAATTAGGGGGTCATGTAATATGTCAATATGGGCTAGAACTTTACCAGAAATACATTTATGAAGTCAGTTTTGCCACAAATTTCTATTTAAGAGAGATAAATCAGATGGGATATTAGTATGCCTAGTTGATTGAAAAGTCCCGAAATGCTCTGCTATTTTTGAAACGACGCAGAACTGAAATCCCAATGCACAAGTAATTAGCATTGGGAACCACCTGCCAATACTCATTACTCGGGCATTGGGTTTTAATTTCATTTATTGTTTCAAAAATAGCAGAGTATTTCTGGACTTTTCAATCAACAAGGCCACTCATTATCTCTCTTGAAAATGGCAAAACTGACTTCACCCATGTTTTTCAAGTAAACCTCTAGTCCAAATTGATATGTTACATGACCCCCTTGCTATTTTAAAAAAACCGAGCAAGATTCAAGATGGCCGACTTGAAGATTTACCCACTAAAAGATAGCGCATTTACCCAATATCCATTAATGTATGTTTGTTTCCATTATTACAAACTTTTTTTTAAATAAACGTGTATTTTCCTACTTAGATCACATTATATATGGTTATTCTTATGATCCAAATTTTTTACCACAGAGTCCGTCTTTATGGACGAAAGCATTTTAATTATGCTTTTTGGTAGTTTTTTGATGTAGGTGCCCTACTCCACTACCAAGTTTGGTCAGGAAAGCGCATTGAAGCATATATATTTTTACTTGTTAGAGTTTTCAGCTCTCAAGATTGTACTATTAATTTGAGAACACCCCATGACAATATTTCTCAAAGCGTAAGAGCTATTTTGAAGACGCGGTTGTTCAGGGGTAGAGCCCTCACCTCTGGTCCGTAGAGTCTCCAATTCGATCCCGGCTCGTGACATGTGGCCTTTGTGGTGAACAAAAGCCGTGTGTGTGTGGAGGGGCGGGCGGGAAGGGGGTTCTCAGGGTTCTCTTGTTTCCTCTCACATTCTCCATTCCACCAATTCTCCCACCATCATCCATTCGGTCTGATCCAATGTTAACTAAAGTCCTTAGATGAAATTCAATTCAATGAGACTTATTTTGATACGCAGCTTTGTATTTCCATCCTTCAGCATACACATAGGTAAACTATTATTCCATTGAGTACAAATTGCTTTTGAACAATTTGTGAAGAAAACAAAAAAAATGATACAAATAAAAATGAACTAAGTAGGTAATCTTACAAAACTACAATTTTTGTTTCGTAAACAAAACCTTGACGTTCTGTTTTCCGTGTGTTCTTTTCCATATATATATTACAAAATAAACATATCAGTAATACAAATTATAAACTTATAATATGAATTGGGTTCCTACGTACTCTTTTAGAATTTCCCCCCAAAAAATGAACCAATCGAATAATTCGTTAAAATTCTAGGTCGATAACTTTGGTTTTGGTTTACACCATAAGAGCCTATAATCACATAAGAACTAAAAGGTAAATTTCAAGCTTATACATATGATTCAAACCACACAATGATTAAAAATACTGCACTTTATTTCTACTTTTCTTAAAAAATAAAATATTATTGGTTTAAATCACTGATTTTTTTTTAAAAAAAGATCACCTGATTAAATCGTGATTTAAATCATGATTTAAATGACTTTGATTTAAATCTATCAACCCTGGATCATAATTGAAGGATGCCGTCCATAAAGATAATTCTATATTCTGTTTTGGGTAATGTTTTGCAAGGTTACGGATTGAAGTCATGTAATCGGAGTGGTTCAGAATTCACTTTATAGAAGCAGTAAATTCTATCCTCAGAACATACCAAACTCGTTTAGACGTTAATAATAATTCAATAAACTAACTGAACAATGTGAATTATTTGACAATAACATTTTAATGTAAGAATCGTATCTTTGCAACTGCACTCTTTCAGTCAAAAAATTTGCTAAAGCACAATTTGCATTTGTCGATAACCTTGAGTATAATTTGCTAAATCGACACGATTTTGACAACTGCTTCTTGAAATATTATTATGTCATTTACAAGGATTCTTCGTGACAATTGCGTGTCTTTAGTGTGTAAATTACACTCGTTTCAGGATGTCTTCAAATTGTAATTTCCGTGTTTTAGTCTGATGAAAACAGATGAATAATCGGCAAATATACCGAGAGTAATTATTATCTTTCATAATTGATCTGTGCTGTATTTGACAATTGTCTGTTTGGCATCTCATATCCACTATTTCTCTACTTCCTTGGAATCCAAATCTATTTATGAATCAACTCACAAGTTAAAAGTAGTACTTCTAATTTATTATAAGTATTTCGAATGGCACTGAATGACTTGTCGTGAATATACAAAGATACATCTGATTATATTGAAGGTTCCTACATTCAATATCACAAGTATAAGACAATTAGCAATGAGAATTAGAATCAGTTAATATCACACATGCAATCATCTTTGATATGAAAACGTTAGCTCGAATCTTTGTTTGAGAAAACTATCAAACGTTAAATCATTTGAACAACAACTGAACTTTATACGTTGCAATAATGAAAACACATTTAAATATTTCTTAACAAACGATGTTGTGATATTTGAATCAAATAATTTTGGCATTGTTATTAAAACATAAAAACATAAATTCGTTTAATTGTCCACAGCATTGTTGAAAGCATAGGGGTTTCATTCCATGTAAAACGACCAAAATAAAAAAAGGGGGTGCCACTACATTTTTTTTATTTTGATGAATCTTGGCAGTGTGATTAGGCCAAATAAGAAACTGAGATTTCCCAAAGATTAAAAGTTTAAATTTCATAGTTTCCGTTTTAGAGCAGTTCAAAATGTAGGGGTTAGTCGCAATCTCAAATGATTTGGTACTCTGCTTCAATACCGAAATTAATTAATATATCCTTAAATATTAGAGATACCAGGTTGAATCACGTATCAAATTAAAGCTGTTGTAATGGCCTTTCTAAATATGTAATTTGTTTTAACTTCATTTGCACATAATTGTTCAAAAAATGCAAAACCGTGAAAATGTATGGAAACGTTTTTGATAACTTTGACCTCCAGTTCCTAATTTGAGGTAGTATGCAGCGAAATGAGCTTTGGTATATTACTTGATAACATTGTTGACGCTGATAAGAAAAAATAAAAGTGTTGTGTATTTGCTTCTAGGGTAGTTAAACACTGGTCAAAAATGCAACTGTAATTTCGGCAAATCCATGTGAAATCGGCCAGCTTGGTTGCTTGAGCCTTTCATTATTATTTTTTTAAATATTTATACCCCTTGTATAGGAATAGTTCAAAATGTGTATTATTTTATTTTTATCGCAACTAATTAATTAATGGCGGCTACTTTTGTATTGCAGCATATGCCACTAAATGTGCTTGCAGACGTTTACGGAAAATGTACGATCTCCGGATTCGTTTATCATAGAAGATTGAGACTAGAACCATTTTCTCCTTAAAGGTTGCTTCATAATTTTAGTCCCGTGCATGAAAAGCCAAAAACGTAGTCAAACTGGTCAATATAGTCGAATTCGAAACAATTTCAGTTTTCAGGTGCTTTCTCGCACGGAAGGAATTGAATGTCAAAGTTGATTTTTTGTAAACTATTACATTTCAAAGTATATTTAACGTATACAAAATATGAAGACTTATATTTTCTTCTTTAATATGCACCCTTCCATTTCCATAAAGTAGGAATTTTTGGATTTTCAAAAATGCATATAAAATTAAGAAAGCAAATACCAAGTATAAGTTTTCACATTTTGTATACGTTAAATATGCTTTGATATGTAATAGTGTACAAAAA
>JAGDQP010051837.1:0-13925 GCA_022664845.1 Lepisma saccharinum | reverse complement strand
CAGGTCCTTTTCTAAGCTATGCTACATGCTAAGGCGCTAGGAAATTTACATCTGTAAACTGGTATTATGATTTATTTGTTAAATATTTCCTTCTGCTTTTTTTAAAATAGGCTTAGCTATATCATATTAACAGTCAGGGTAGTTTATGTCTCCATGTGGTTTGTGCAACAACTCCATGTCATAGCTATACCAGCAGTACACGAAGGTGTTTGGAACGTTGATTTTTTGTTTATTCCGTTGATTAATAGGCTTATGTCAGTTATTCAGGTACTGAAATAGCCTTGTAAAACGCATTACTACAGATTTTAAATGTCTAAGATTGGTGCTAGAGTTTTCTTTTTTGAAGTGATATATTGTGTACTGAAATGCAAGTTTTAAGTTAAATGTATGTAAAATCTTTTTGTAAGGCAGATCCTCACATCACCCTCGACAAAGAAGAAGAGGTCCATTAGATTCCAGTAAGACATATCACGAATTTTGGTTCAGAAAATATGTTCACCATACCTATACCTGTGTGACTGTAACGACAGTAGATGATGTACAGCATCTTCTTGCTCCTAGATGCTTTGTTTTGCTAAGAAATCTCAGAACACACAGAAATTTCCCGAAGTTCGCTGTTAGGATATCCGTGAACACCAAATTCCTATTCAAACTATCAACTGTTAAATAAGGAAGAGGAAGAAGACGAATCGAACTCCTCGACAATATTAAGGAAGATAAATCATATATTGTGATGAACAGGAAAGCGTAAGATCGAAATGAATAGAGAGGATTTAGCTTGCCTTGAAGGAGCTGCCGATTTTGGCAGAACACTGATGATGATTTCAGAAAAAAGAAGATTAACTTCTATCTATCTCACATCACCACAACATATTTATATCTTGTTTACGTGGAGGGAAATACATTTCTCTAACTTGTATTCAATCTTGAAACCATTACGTTCTAGGAGAGAAACAATGTTGAGAAAAGAACAAGAAAGAAGCAATCCATACATGAAGAAAGTTTAGAACAATCCGCGGAAGTATAAGTGTAATGTATATTAATCCAGAATTTTATATAACAATTACACAACCAAAGAACTATGATAATTTCTAAAAGAACTAGCACAATTCAACAGAAAGACATTCACGATTCATGAAAGAAATCATATGACAAAATAGACGACAGAAGACATTTTAGAAGGAATTGGATACAACTGTCTATAAAGCAAGTTTCAGTCCAGACAGACATATTAAAAAGAATACTAAAAGTGACAGTAGAACTTCAATCCCACAGTGATCCGAACTGAATATTGTGAAAATGTAGTACATATTATGTAAGGAGCATCATATATATGATTTCCACTTCTCGTCTACACAGAATGGTTCCAATATAGAAGAAATGTACTTGAAAGGACTGGATGAAGTATGAATATAAATTTGATGAGATGAAAAAGTGGTAAGGCGATGTGTACAAGATTCCTATGAAATAAAATTATAACTGCAGTGAAAAACGATATTTTGTGAATTTGAATAAGACCTACAAAAGGGGAGACCGATATATTTCAGATACCATATTTCAGAGAGAATAAAAAAAACAGTAATATGAAATTCACAGAAAATGACCGGACTTAGAGTGGATTGAGGGAAGATGTTTACAATAGTGTAATTCCATAACTATGATCCTAGATGTATTCATGCATGGTCTCAATGAACTAGTCAGTATGCTCTCTAAGTGCTGTAGTGACTGTCGCGTAATCTGTCACATGGAGACGAAGCAAGTCCTTTGAAACTAACAATCTTTTCTTTTAGGCTAAAAAAAATCTCTACTCAGTAAACAATTTAGGAATTAGAATCGGGCTAAAGTGCATGGCAAAGTAGAAAATACAATTGAACAGAGTAGTTTAGACTGTCAAGTACTTGCTTAGACTGTATCGCAAAGAAGCTATGTGTGTGGCGGGAAACGGGTGAAGTAGCGTCTTACCCTGAAGGTGGGGATAAATCCTCACTACCTAAATGCGTTGCATCAAATAATACGGTTTTCATTGTTTTCTGATTATACACTGCAATCTTGGAACTATTCTTCTTGAATAAAATGGAATCATACATTTGTAATTGGTAATATACACGCGTATTCAATAAAATTTAAATGTCATTTATGGGTTTTACTTAACTATGACTCAGGCCTGAATAGGGGTAGGGTGAGGATGTGAGATGGAATTCGGTCAGGTCCTTATTTCGATGGCACCACCCCAACATTAACCTTGAGTGACTAATAAGAATTCTGGATAAACATCGCCAGAATCGAACTCAGGATTACTGACCGCGAAGAAAACGCTCTGCTAACTGAGCTATGGCCACTCGGTAATGTTTAAGTTTAAGAAAATTTGTATTTACTTAACACAAAACGTAAAGTCATTTCTGCATTAAATTAGTGTATGTTCCATTACCACGCAAGGGCAGCGCTTCCAACCAGATGGCGTCGAGGTGTACATGGTAACAAATATATTCTGAAGTAATGGAAATATTTCGATACTTGTTTACTTACTTTAGTCGTACTCGTATGATAGATCATGTAGACATGAAGCTGCACATTTTAATTGCATTATTATCGTCATAAATCTGAATTATAATATATTAGTAATCTTGGGCATCTTACACTGTTGTGTTTCCTTAGATGCCTATTTTGCGATGTCAATTCAAAGCCTAAAATATCCGTTGTGTATGCATTTACCTTTATGTACTTTCCTCAGTATGAAAATGAATATTCAATAAATATTTGTGCATAATTTTTCTTTTCTATTTCTTTTAATTACTCCACAATGACTCCTAGACCAAAATGTGTGGCATCTTTCTTCAATCCGCTGTACATGAAATTCGGAGAAAAGGGAAAGGTTAATATGAAAATTGCGGAAGTATCAGCTTAATTAAAAAAAAAAACACGAAATATTGTTAAGTATAAATACGCAGATAACAAAGTTAATCGCAAAATTCAATCGTAAAAAAAGACAGTATGTAGAATGGGAATGTGAAAGATTTGCAAATATTATCAATTTGAATCGAAGGAAAAGTATAAAAGAATTAAAATTTCTTAAAATATCTGAAGCTGAGAGATGAGTGTTGTTTAGCGTGTCTTTTATTAATTGAATATTTCAATATTAAAAGGAAGAAACCACATTTTCTGGAGAGCAAGAAACGTTTTAAATTAAATTATACTGTATAACATGAAGTATTACTTTTCTGGTTGCATTTCGAATCCAATGATCATATTTTATCACAGTTCAATGTATTCAAAACCCAAAGTTTTGTAATTTATGGCGAAATTTCGAAATGCGACATAGTTCATTTTAACAAACGAGTATTCAATAAAACAAAAAGAAGCAATGTTAGTGGAATTATGTAAATATGAATTTTATAGTAAAATCTTTTTACAAAAATAAACATTTCAAATCATATTACAATTGTATATGATGATATTTTTATATAAAGGGAACCAAGAAAGTTTTGTCGCTTTTTGTTTAGGTCTGTGTGCAATTGGCCCTCACACCGTGAGTCGAATGCGAATGGAGATCAAGCGAAGGTCAGTTGTTGGTGTGGGTATAGCAAACATACTACCTGGTCGTGTCAGTTCAGTTACACCGTGAACGTGCGGAAGGACAGAGTGAACATGGGACCTCTACAGCGCGTCATAAGGTCGTGTATGCTGTACGAGTTCAAACTGGGTTAAAACGCAACTGCAGCGGGGCGGAAGATATGCCAGGCCTTTGGTGATGGTGTCATGACTACGCGGACAGTGCAGCGGTGGTTTACCAAGTTTGACTGTGACGAAATACTCGAAAACTCACCACGTGCAGAAAGACCAACACAGGTACAAAATGAAGATCTTCAGGCATCAATTGAGGCGAACAGTGGCCAGACATGTGAGGAACTGGGACTACAATTCAACGTGAGTGGAGAAACCATTCGGCAGCACCTCCATTAACTTGGGAAGCACTACAAGTTGGGTCGGTGGGTCCCACATGATTCAACTCCGTTCCAAAAGGCAACGCGAGCAGACACCTGTATTTATTTGCTGTCTCGTCTGAGGAAGGAGCCATTTCTGGACAGGGTGTTGACATGTCATGAGAAGTTGGTCCTGTACGAAGCTCTACGGCGCCGTCATCAATGTTTAACATCCTATGAACCGGTTCCAAAACAGCCGAAACCAGCACTGCACCAGAAGAAGGTATTCATGTGTGTTTGGTGGACTGCTCGTGGCATCGGGAACTGCTACCAGCTGGTCAGAGCATCAATGCAACTGTGTACTGTCAGCAGTTAAGCGAGCCGTGTTCAAGAAAAAATCAAAACTCTGGAGCCAGCACTTCTGAATCGCAAGGGTGTCCTCCTGTTACAACGCTAAGCCCCACGTGGCTAGGATGACCCGGGACTCCATTCTACGCCTTGGATGGGAAACACTATTACATCCGCCATACTCCCCGGACATTGCACCATCCGATTTTCACCTGTTCCATTCCTTGGACAATCACTTTAGAGGACGCCATTTCAATCCCCTAGTAGAGGTACAAAATGCACTTGATACCTTCTTCGCTTCACGGCCCACCAAGTTCTACTGCGATGGAATCCATGGCCTTCCAGAACGTTCGCAGAAGGTCGTCGATGCTGATGGAGACTATTTTTGATCTTCCAGGTACGTCTTAGGTGACATATCGATGTTCGAAAGTAGTGGGTGAAAAAGCGACAGAACTTTCTAGCTTACCTTATAATTGTAATGAAATAATGCTATTTGCTTCTTGAAACAAATTATACCTTTCTCCTTGAAGCTTTCATCTTCTTGAACTTGTTGATTGTTTCAGCCAAGCCAATATTTCATCATAAAATTATTTGAGTCAGTGGTGTGATATATACATATTGATAGCCTTTGTATAAATCTTGTATCTTCTCAGCGCTAATAGGGATTCTACAAGAATGTGCTTTCCTAAGTAGAAAAATCTTGGCGCACAAGTTGAGATATTTATTGCGTTATTTAAGCAGTAAATTAACAGAAAGACCAATAGAACATTGACATAGTCCTGAATCCAAAGAAAGCGGTAGACAGAGTTGCAAATGTTAAGTTAAGAAATACACTTAAGTTTCCTTACGATTCAACAATCGAAAGAACAAATATAATTCACATTTTCGTAAAACGTACGTCAAGTAAACATCAGAATCAACATTCACGGAATAACTAGATACATACACAGCTGCTACATATCGAGAACATCTCGACTTAATTCAAACATCGCGTTCATCAATGAATCCGAATATTACAACTGGGTACTTTGTTAAAAGGAATCAAGTCGATGACTTAGTGCGTTTCACACGGCACTGTTAATCTGAATAAGTTTGGAAAACTATTGAAATTAATTGTTATACTTTTCTTCTCCTATTTAATGACTTTCTCCTGTTCTTTAAATCAAAATCATCTTAATTTCCTTCCTCCTACTATACCGGGCTCTTCAGAGCTTGCTATAAGGTTTTGTATGAAGAACAGAATTACGGTATTAGTAATTTGTTTCATACTTCTTATTTTATTATTTATTATGGAGTTATACTAACCCCTTTTACGTAATTGATAAATTTTATATTGCAAAACTGATAGTACTTGATGCACCTTTGTATGGTGCATCTAGTTCTAGAAATAGATTTTTTATTATACCCTTGACCTTGTTTAACTCTCAAACAACCATCAGTATAAAAATATATGGCAAATGATTCTAGTAGAATCATACAGTTAATTAATGTATCGAACCATTTAGCACCAAGAATGATTTCCTAGTAACACCAGTAAAATAATCAGAGTGTTTTTCAATTAGATAAGAAGCTTTCGAACCATGGAAGAATTGTAGAGCTTTATCTGCAATTCCGAATTCATATTGAATTTTATAAAACCGTTTTCATTTATTGAGATGAAACAAAAAAACTATACATTTTTTTTTTAAATTTGTAATATTCCACCGGTTTACAAGATTTAGTAACAAGTAGTTTAGAAGAATATGTCCTTCTGTAGATCCGAATTAACGGTTAGATAATAACATGTTTTATAGTGTATTTAGGGAATTGTTTATTGTCATGTTTCTATAATTCGGTCGGAAAGTAGTGTTAAACATTATTAATTATTCCTAACAAAAAATTTAAAGTGAGTCATGGAAAACTGACAGATAAACAATTTTCCTATAAATTCTACATTTATAACAATGCATAGCAATTCTACATTTATAACAATGCATAGCAATTCTACGCACATTCTCAAAAGTAATTTGTTAACTAACAGTCAATAGGGAATATAGTTCAATAGTTGTATAGAGAACCTATCATTGATCCCTTGTAAACTGCATTAATTACTATTTCCATTATTGGGGAAATATACCTTGGTAGAACACTCCATTTGCTCTGGCCGACAAATTGAGACATGTTAATGTTATCAGTATTCCATTTCGTATTCTGTCTTTACCATTTCCTTTCTTTTTGCCTAATCAAATTGGCATCTTATTAACTTCCGTGCTTATTACCATTTGAATGCGGAATAGTCCTATGCGTTGAAGTGTAGCGATATTGGGATATTCTCTCACGTGAACTTCCAGATCAGAATCTAAATTTCTTAATCTTTAATTATCAACACGATAAAAGAGAAAAACTAATATCTACAGCAACTTGAAACAAGTCATGGCCATTTCGTTAAAGAGCAAGATATTATGTTCAGATTTCTATTTTAGTAATTTATGAAACAAAAATGTATTATTTGTATTGAGTTGATTAATATGCTTCCTATATAGCACAATTGTTTGTATACATGGGTGGCATTTACAGAAAAATTATGATTTTTGTATGCTAACTCAAAGAGTACTGATCTATGTAGACATTAACTTAATGATTATTCCGTGATTCAAGGCTTTCTAGAATAACATATTCAGAAAAGGTTAATAGGTGCATAACTGTTTTTGCAGTAGTAATGAGGCATTGAAGATATTCAACCTCGTCATGGAGTGTTGTTAATTTCGCAATATCTCAATAGAAAGGAAGAGAAGTGCCTGAAATCTAGAAATTGAAATTAAGGATCGCTTTTAAATATTATTTCAAGCACAAAGAGTAATAATTTATATGGGCTTACTTAGCTATAATTTAACTTGTGTATAAAGAAAATAATAGCCACTCTAGTTTTCGTATACTTTTGTAACTGAATATGCAGTAATATCATTTGTATAAATTACTCGTAGATAAACCATATTCATGCGTTCAAGTTATTAATTAGTTCATTATGATTGATTATACCCAGCTAAATTCATAGGCTCTCACATTGTTATTTTAATACAATATCATCTGCAAGTAATTGAATTCTTCCATGTTAAAGGAAACTAAGTCAAAATTACTTGTTTATCGCTTTTCTCCTTGAATCTGTGGAAGAGAGCATGTTACATTATAGTGCGTTAAAAGTAACTACGAATGCCCTTTCGATTACAGAAATTCAATTCAATACAGTCAGATTTACAGTGCTGTGTTAAACACATTAAGTCATTGACTTGATTCCTTTTAACAAAGTACCTGGCTGTAATGTTTTGATTCATTGATGAACGCGATGTTTGAATTAAGTTGAGATGTTCTCGATATGTATCAGCTGTGTATGTGTACTTATTAAGGAAATGTTGATTCTGAAATTGAGTTATGTTTCACGAAAATGGGAATTAAATTTGTTCTTTTGATTGATGAATCGTTCGGAAATTTAAGTGTGCTCATAAAATTTGAAACTTTGTTAACCGATGCTCTGTGAATTCAGGCTTATGGCGATGTTCTCATAGTCTTTTTATCAATTGACACAATAAGTATTGCTCATTAAATTCAAAATTTATGCGCCAAATTAATCTTCTTTCTTCTTGGAAAAACGTATTATTTTAATGGTCTGGGGGATTTGTCTAAAATTTTGCATTTTAAACATAAAAGCAGGAAACTCGGCAATCTTGTTTATGACAAAATAATTTTTTTAAGCTTTGTAGACATCGTCGAAATGGTTTTTTGACAGCCATATTGGAGAATAGTGACCAAAATAAGTTTTGCGCCTATAATTTGAGAACTAACCATATAATTCCATTCATTTTTTCCAAATTATTTAGTTTAAAAGCAAAAACTCGGTAAGTTTGTCGTTTAATGATACAATATTTATTTTGAGCGTTCTAGGCATGTATAGAATGGTCTCGACCGCCATATTGAAAAATGGCGAGCAAAATCTTTTTTGCCTATAACTTAAGAACTGACCATCCCATTTAATTCATTCTTTTTCTAAATTATTTAATTTAAAAGCGCTAAACTCGGGATGCTTGTTGGTCATGATTAAGAATTATTTTAAGTGTTGCAAGTTTAGGCGGAATCGTTTTCCGACCGTCATATTGGAAAATAGCGACCAAACTAAGATTACTGCTTATAACTTCTGTTTATAACCTGAGACCTAATCAGTAACAATGATTTATTTTCTGCAAATTATTTAGTTTTAAATCAAAAAAATTTGCAACCTTATTCTTTATGACTAAACTAATGTTTGAAGCATTGTAGGCAACGTCAGAATGGGTTTCCGACACCAAATTGACAATGAGGAATTGTAGTTACCTAAATCCGTTGACAAAATTAACATTTAATCATACGATATTGATATTACAAGGTGGAACAGCAAATCAACCATTTCATTTGACCGTCTTTTAAGTGAATATAGTGGCCTAAAATAATGGAAATGGTGTCCCTTGAGCTTGAAAATGTTTACATGCAAGAGAAGTTAAACGGTGATCCTTAAAAGTACGAAATTCTATCTACTAAGTGGTATTTGGTTCAGATGTGTTAGTTATTTCTTTTTGAATTCTGGATCCAGAGCATGATATTATTATGGAAAGTCAACAGAACAGCACTCTCTTGACATCCTTCTTGATATAGACCATCAAATGGCGATTCTATGTTTGAAGAGATCTTAAAAGAATGGTCCTTCCGCACGAGCCATGTTAACTTATTTGCTATTGCAGTAATGAAATAAAAATAGTAAAATAACAATCTAATTCGGAGGAAACCGGAAGTGAGAGCTTGAGTTAAAATTAATACTAAATCATAGGAATTTTTGTTATGAGAAAAACATACACTAGGATCGCAACACTAAATTGTATTAAAGCATCGACGATACCACGGCACCATTTACTGAAGATATGAATACAACCTACTGAATTCAACGCCACACTAAGGCACTTAGCCTGAACTCTAAATTCTTGGAATTTTGTCACAAATGAATTGCATAACTTATTTAATATATCAGTTTCTCGTTTGATCTAAGAAAATAACAATAAATCGATCGAAAATAACAAAACCATACCTTTGCAAATTTTGTATATCTGTGTCAGTGGAACAAATTTTGTCCTCAAAAAAACCTTATTACTAATTGATCGCGAAACTCTAACTCTGGAATAAAAATTGGCCTTGTACTTTAGGTACTGAGAAAATACACACACTGATGAAAATAACAAAGAAACTCTGTTAAAATAAGTGAACAAGTAATTCTAAATATTAGATCTAGAATAAATACATAATAAAATATATATTTTAGGTGTTCTGGTTAAACTAATGATTTTTCCAAAATATTGGTCTTCTTTTTTCTGTGCGGAATTAAGTGAAGAACAATTTAAATTATTCCATAGGACAATTCACTCAAAAGTTATAACCAGAAACCATATTTTGGAGCACATTTTCCAACATGGTGGCTCATAGTGCATACTGTGAATGCCTTTAACCCTTAAAATAACTAGTCCATTATAATTGGCATTTGGGGAGTTAAATCGTAAACTATTTAAAAAAACGGAAAATTATAAAAGGAACATTCACTCAAATGTTATCGCTAGTCAACTTAATTTCTCTTCAATATCGCAGCTTAGAGTGCAAGCTTCTAATATCTATTACTCTTAATGTAACCAGTTCGTTATAATTTACATTTGGAGAATGATGAACTATTTAAAAAAAAAGGAAAATTACAATAGAACTATTCATTCAGAAGTTGTGGTCAGGAAACTGATTTAAGCATCTATTTTCAATATAGGGACTCAGTTCTTACTATCAATGTGTACAACGCTAAAAATAACTGATTCGTTATACTCTACACCTGCGAAAACAAATTATTAGCAATTAAAGAAAAGACAATTATAATAAGACCATGTTTTCAAAAGTTATAGCAAAAAATATTTCGGTAGCCATTTTCCAATATGCCGGCTCAGAGTGAATGCGTAGTGGCTGAAATGTCCCCTACCTTATTATAATAAATAATTTGTTGTTATGACATATTAATATGTACTACTTGGTACATTAAAGTAGTTTATATTATTCCTGTCTTTCCCATCGTAGGATGCCTACTTGAGAAGTATTCTCTTTCTTGATTGGCTACCAAATAATTGTATTAAATGAGTTATTTCTTTCGTTTCAGTTATGTTTCTCTCTATTTTCTTGATTTACTAGTTCTTTGATGAGATAATGTTTCTTTTAATACCAATGGCACATAATTACAGTACAATGGCCGTTGCTAGGGTAAATATGTGAGGGGCAATTTTGTTCCATCTTTCCTTTCAATATAGTAGTAATGGCAAGTGAAGAGTTTTTAAGGGATAAGGATGCTTCCTAAACAGAGGTCTTAGATTGAACATAATATGTTCGTGTTTAATATTGCGATTGACCCGTACTTAAACTTGCTACAATAATTTTCTCTATTTCCTTCTTGGAATTTGAACAGATGTGAGACAAGTTTTATTTAACAGGAAATTTATAAGATTCTAAGATTTCAATTCAGCGCGGATTTATATGGTTTTCCCGCAGATGAAAGTTGGTCATCATATAGAGAAAACTGTGATTCTAAGTATATTTTACAGCTATTAATAATCACCATAATGTTCAATTTTACTTTTGATATGCTTAAAGCATGTCTAGTTAAGTGTTTTGCAGGAAGACATCAGCCAATCCACCGAATATGTTTGGGTCGGTGACCTGATCTGATTTTCCTTAACCTTCTAAAAAAATTTCGTTCCTCTTCTTTAAGTAACTTTTTAATTAAAATTGATAAATCATAGATAATCAGCTGTTCGTTTCCTGTTGTACATTATCTATCATGTTAGGTTGCGTTAGAGTACTTTTTACCACGCAACTTAACTCAATTAACGAAGCCGAAAGATTCTGCAAATCTCAAACATGTTCGACTTCTGTATCAATGCTCACATTTAAAGGAACAAAAGTCGAAATTTCATTACAATGATCATGGGAAAGCTTCATTTAAAGTTCACTAATATTATTATATGTAGCTATTTGTATTAGTTTATCTCAATGTCTTAATAGCATAATAACCGAATAGTCATTTGTTAGTGTTAAGTAAATAAATTGTTACAATCGAAATGTTTTATTGAAAATTTATAATAATTCAAGAGAATTATAATACAACCTAACATTCTCTTCTGAAACAAATATGTGGAATTTTGATTACGTTGTTCTTCGTCATCTTAGTTTCTCTCGAGAACGATTAAACTTTCTTGATGTAATTCTTTTTGAGTAATTGATTTTTCTTATGGACATGTTGCCCTCTTTGATTTATATAGTTATAATTTACATCTGCTTTTGTTTAATGATAAAAAATGTTTTAAAAGAGGTAGAACAATTTTTTGATTAGGCTTTTTACTAACGATTTCTATATCTATAAATTACAAGAATAGATTGAAGTAATGTCATCCCCTTTTTTCTTTATCTTAGAGTACTGATTTAAAAATGAATTTAACCATGAGGCTTAGTTCTTTTACACCGCTTAAATGTTATGAATCTTCTAAACTTCGAAGTTTTATAAAAGGTGATGACTTCATTCTAGTTTCAATACTATCTTATGATAATATTTAGCATGAATAAGGATATTAGAACTGACAAATAATTCTTGCATTCTTTTCTTTTTCTAGTATGATCTAGTGTATCAGCGTATATAGTGATCTCAGAACATCAATGTGCGCCGCTTCGTTCATTGTTTTAGTAATATAGGCCAGTTAGATGTACATTCCCATTGATGATAAGTATTTATATTTGGGGTTACAGATAGAGTGTAAGTGCTGACTCCAGTTGATAGACAATTTCTCCTACAAGGTATTATTATTTACCTGCTAGGGGTTGCTGAAGTTCTTCTTGAATACAATTTTACAGTTGTAGTTTGACATGGCATGAGACCGTATACTGATTCAATGTGCAAACTCTGTGCTGTGCTTGTTCTCACTGTTTGGAAGTGAGTTATATGGTCTCTGATACACGAATAGAATAAAATTAAACTCATTTCTTTACCGTTGCGTTAAATTGTCAAAATTCTTCTATTTTATTGACATTGATAAATCTTTTATTAGCGATCATTTTTAGTAATACCTATCTAGCTCGATTGGTAGATATCCTCATGTGATTCGGTGCAGTGTTTTATTATGTTTGATGAGGACTGCTTACTACGACAGTAAGTTCTCTTTTCTTTTCTTCTGTCCTCCACTGAGCTTGTGTTTTCGGTCCACACATGAGTTTTGAATGCATTCTATGGATATTGGTCTGTTTGAATTCCGTTGTCTCGACTGCTTGTGTTCATGACGGTGCATTACAAATACAACGCTTAAAATAACAACTTTGTTATAATTTAGAGAATGGAAAATTTAGAATCTGACCACTTACTCAAAACGAATGCCTCAAACAATTCTTTGGGTGCTTATTTTCCAAAATGGTTGTTCACAGTGCATATTGAAGAATCACTGTGTATTCTTACCCTATGATGAAAATGCCGAAACATGCCCGTGTACCGACCCGTCTGGATTTGTAGCGAATGCCTTGAAATCTGTATGCATGCCATTGGTACAGATATAGCCTTCGTAACATAAAAATAAAAGGTAAAAAGTAGTTATTCCGAAGACGCCTCCATAGTCTATTGGTTAGAGTGACAAGCTACAAACAACGAGTGTGGAAATTTCAAGGTTCGAAACCCACTACAGACAGTTGGAAAATTTACCCACATATGTATTATCATGAAAGCAACGGACAAAGTCCAACTAAATATGTAGAGGCAAACAATAACCATGAACAGGTGACATAAACTACGTTAAAAAGTTTCTAACATAATATAGTTTCTTCATCGTCTACTTCTTGACAATGAACACTAAGTTTATTCTAAACTTAATAACTTGATTTCAACGTGATTCTTAACGTCGAATAAGCAGTTGAACAGGTGGACATTCTGGTACATATACAATGGTTAAATAACGTTTCGGTACAAACATTTAATCCATGTATTTTAATTGCTACTGGTGTCATTATTAATGGAGGCGCTGGTAATCTTATTTTCTACAGTTGGCAACCTTACTCCATTGAATGACTAACATATTCATAATACATAGACCTGAGTTTATTGATTCAAGGAAAATTGTAAAAATAATTTAAAAAGAACTAATTTTCATCGATCGGAATAGAGTGCCCACCCGTTTGTGCGGAGGAAGGAAATATGGGAGCTGCTCCATTGTAATCACTTCATGATCCTTGTACTCCTTAATTTTTTCGTATTTGAAGCAATCAACCAAAACAAAACCTAACCTAACCTTAGTTAAATTAGCGTATTGAATCTGAAGCCATGCATGAGAAAATGGAGAGCACAAGGTCAGTGAAGTGATTATAATGGAGCTGTTCCAAGATATGTTGGCAACATTAACAGTTGTACTAATGCTACTACAACTACATTTACTACTGCGAATACCACTACTACAACTACTATTATTACTACTGCAACAAATCCTACTACTGTAGCATCTGCTATTACTACTAAAACAACTACCACAGCTGCAAAAACTACTAGCACTACTACTAATACAGCTACAACTATTCTTAGTACTTCTATTATTATTATTAGTT
>JAGDQP010051836.1:0-13925 GCA_022664845.1 Lepisma saccharinum | reverse complement strand
ACTTGGGAACAAATGACGTTATTCCTAACTATATTACAAGCAAAGATGTTGCTGCATGTGATTTCTGTGGAACAGTCTTGTATCATATCTATAAAAATATAATGTTCTTACTTTTAATATTCTTCAGTTACTATTGTAAGAGTAATATTCAGTACTGTTGTGCCATAGGTGACTAAAAGATACATTACAACGCTGTTGTAGCCTAGTGATACATCTAGTCTTACGCAATGCACAAGTATTTTAATTTCATATCCTTACTCAACGTGTTCCAACAATATCAAAGTCTGCTAAAGTACAAGATTATCTCTAGTGACCAAGATCTGTCTCTCATCAGCCTTCAACTGCACTTCATTTTTCAAAACGTAGCATGTTTCATTAACACAAATCGTATATTTCAAGTAAATTTGTACTTGCAGGATTAAAATGTTTACTTTCCATTTGCAGTTAGCTAATGGTAAAGTCACAACTGCTTTGGATTCTATTCTTAACCTATAGTACTGTGTTCATATCAGCCTCGTTCGTGTTTGGGACTCACATCTTGTCCCACTTTACAATCTAGGAATACCTCCATATGCAACTTTAAACCTAATTCTGATGTTCCCATTCTCTCTAACCATATTCACTTCTGTTGTATACATATCACGAAGGAGGGGTTAAACCATCTGCGAAGGATCTACCTCTCCCGTCATACTATTGTTCTGCCTATACGCAAACTTACTTGATCACGTATCTATGTCCAGTGTTCCTTTCTTCAATCGGATATATACGTAATATATTATGGCGAAGGCTAAGCTACACGCCAAGGATCTGTTCGAGACTCAGCTCTAAAATCTAAAATACAAATGACGCCTCCATATGCTACTTTTAAACCTAATTCTGATGTTCCCATTCTCTGCAACCATATTAACTTCTGTTGTATACATATCACGAAGGAGGGGGTTAAACCATCTGCGAAGGATCTACCTCTCCCGTCATACTATTGTTCTGCCTATACGCAAACTTACTTGATCACGTATCTATGTCCAGTGTTCCTTTCTTCAATCGAGTATATACATAATATATTATGGCGAAGGCTAAGCTACACGCCAAGGATCTGTTCGAGACTCAGATCTACAATCTAAAATACAAATGACGCCTCCATATGCTACTTTTAAACCTAATTCTGATGTTCCCATTCTCTGTAACCATATTCATTTCTGTTGTATACATATCACGAAGGAGGGGGTTAAACCATCTGCGAAGGATCTACCTCTCCCGTCATACTATTGTTCTGCCTATACCCGAAGTTACTTGATCACGTATATATGTCCACTGCTCCTTTCTTCAATCGGATATATACGTAATATATTATGGCGAAGGCTAAGCTACACGTCAAGGATCTGTCTCTTTGCGATTAACTCGACACGGTACATTTCATTACGTATTACCACATGTCATTTTACCATATGTGATTTTCCTTTGACTAAAATGTTGCTGGGGGCCTCCACCATTCCATTATCTGGGTCCTTACCTGCTCTTTTCACAGCTTAGTTCACTTTATTGGTTCGCTCCTCTGTACATTTTTCGTTTTTTTTTTAAACTGACACTCTAAGCTGCATTCGTGGTAGTCTTGACATAAACTCTACTTGTTGAAACAAAATCTATATATTTTGTCCTTTCTAAGTGTCTGTTCTCATTGTCTATTCATGGTTCTTCTGTATTGAAAAGACAAAAAGAACTGACATGCAAAGATGGGCGTAATGTATGATAGGTTGGTCACGACTAACAAAACCAATTTATCTTTCATTCTCTTCGTTATGTTAATTCATATACCTGTTTCGTAAAACAAAATTAAAAAAAGTATCCTTCTTCCATGTATATATGTGCGTGTCAAGAGATAAACATACATACATATATGTATATATATATATATATATACTCTGTCAAAAGGTTTGTTAGCTCGGCATGGGGGGTCCCTCATGAATTATTAAAATCCGCAGATATACGCCTAGATTCTACTACCTGTGCTTCCATCTGGTGGGGGAAAAAAGAACTACAAAAAGAGAAAAAAAAAAGGTAACATTAAGATGGAAATGAATTGCAAAGTAATTATATATTAAACTGTTGTTTCTGGTTGGCGTGTTCTTTTCTTTTCTTTTTCTTTCTATCTGTTTTTTTTGTTTGTGTGTGTGTAAAATAACAAAATAGGCTGTGCAACAAATGAAGAGAAAAAGAGGTATTTTGCTTGTGTGGCATATGCGTTTTAACAGTTTAAAAGAAATGTTTGACCGACTGGTGAGAATAGCTTGGTGTAGTAAGGAGTACATCGGTTCGATACCCACGCGAGTCACGGAAAATCAGTATTTTCACAGAATATAAGCAAATACAACTTTAATTTCCCGTATATACGTATTACATTATATGATTTGATTTACAGTAAATGTTCCTTGTGTAATTTAATGTAATGGATGGTATTTAACAATAAATACGGTAATATATTACTCTCATTAGTGTACAAAGCTGTTCACTGACATATCTTACATTAATGAACTAACATCTGTATAGTAATTTAATAACTGAATTTTAACTGCTTATCCGCTATTAGTGTTGTGTTATTGATTGAACACAGGCAATAGGGTTAGAGAAACAGTAATTACAAGTATTTAATTAAGACTTGCAGTAAGATATAGTGCTTTCAGGGACTATTCATTACATATAGGATGTAATTATGTCATTTTTTATAGCAAAAAATATGTGGTTAGTTTAAAACACTAAATAATTGTCCATTATGGCCTCCAGCATATAGCAAAACAAAAGGTGTGTACTGTATATAGCTTACATTCAAAAGGTTAATCATCCATGTGAAGGAGTATCCTGAGAAGGTAGGCAATTTGCAATATTTCTATGGGTAAGTGTGCTCCTTAACTACTTAACTTTAAAAGAAATGCAACTTTACAATAGGACAAGTGAACCACAATATACACCCAATGCTATTGTCGTGCACTGTTATAAGTTTCCGGCCAGTTTCCCGAAAAAAAAATCAGGCAACTTGAATTGAATGGAACCTTACTAACAAATATCAGAAACCCTTCTTCAGTTTCCAAAAAATATTCAAGCAAAGAATACTTAAAAATTTTCTCTACTATTATGCACGTCTATAATCTGAATCTGAGTAATAGTCGCAGTGTGAATCTCTAACATAAGTATTTTTTTCTTGAATATTTTTGGAAGCTGAAGAGTTTTTGATTTTTGTTAATCACGTTCCATTCAACCCAGCTGCCTGATTTTTTGCAGGGAACTGGCCGAAAAATTGAATCGGTCCTTGCTAAAAGGAGATATGTGCCATTTAAAATACATAACATATATTCCTTTTTAACAATGACTGATTCAAATTTAACAATGTGTTGTTTTACTCCGAACAAAATCTAGAACTATTTTCTTTAATTTCAAGAGCTTGAGGTTAGATTTTTCCCGAATCTGATTTTTTGGAGGAAATTTTACCATAAATTATGATCGTGAAATTTACCCCTCCCTATCTTGGAATTGTATCTCCAATATGCATATGCAAAGTTATCCTTATAAAGATAAATAGTTCCTGTTACTGAACATTTAAAAATATACTGTTTACACCAAAGGGATAAGTAACTTGTCTAAGTTTATCATCCCTCATTGTATATCCGATATTGCCCTTCGTATACGTGAGACATAATCTAGCCAGACATTCCTTGGGCTTCCCTGAGAAACTTTTTCGAACCGTGCATCTTCAGCTCTTGTACGACTTTTTTTTTCTTTTTTTTTTTTACCTTTCTCTTGAAACTGTTGATACTACCACAAAAGAATGTTGTTTCAGATTTCTGATCATGTATTATGCAGCTTAAGTACAACTTTTGCAGACCTAAAACGAACTTTCAGTCACTTCTGTGTATTAACTTTCATTGTGCAATAACGTGAACAAACTTAAAAATAAAAACCAACTAAAAACAACAACAAGTAAGGGCCAGTTATACAAAAGATATTAATCCGGAGTTAACTTAATGCATGAGTTTAATGTACTAGTCATAGATAAAAAAATATATAGATGGCGAATCCCAATCTCTCATTTTCTTTCATGCCACCTGGTGTTAGTCCAGTCGAACTAGGAATGAAATAAGACTATCTAATATGGAATGATTGGTTTCTAAATTCGATTTTAAAAACCGAGAAAAGCATGAAGTATGAGTTGAGCATCTGATGCCCTACAAGCATTCCTAGTTGGTCTGGACTAACACCAGGCGGCATGAGAGTAGTGTTTCTTTCAGGCACCCCCGGAGGGAATGTACCGCAAATTTGTAGTTTACTATTTACCCTACTATTGTAATGCTAATTGTACAAGTAACGCCCTCCCTATTCTCTGAAATGCACCCCCGAGGCAAATTTTCTGAACGAAAGTCTGCATGAGAGGAACGAAGAAAAAGCGAATTCGCTATTTTTAAATACATTGGCTATGACTCGTGGTTTAAGTTAACTCTCGATTAAAACGTTTTGTTCAACTAGCCTCAATAAGCGATTCTGCTAGCTAAGGAAACAATTTGAGAAGTTGGGCGACAACAAGGATAGAACCTTAAGCTACCGAAAATACAGTAAATTCGTAATGTTTCTCTTAGATATTAAATAAAGTTGATGCGTAGCTGAACTAGCAGCATGCTAGGATATATTGTGAATTAAATGTGTACAAGAAGTGTATAAAATGTGGTAGTGAAGAAAGGAATGTACAAAAAATTTGCAAAATTTAACTTTTAAAAGACATGACAAATTCCGGATACTTTTTGAATATACCTTTGACAGTTCTTATGCATAAAACAGACAATATTCAAGAAAAGGTGCACAAAATGTGTACAAGAAGTTAATATTTTTCACAGCGTGAGAATTGAGAATTTTTTTCAGAAGTTAAAAGAAGCATGGCGCAGAAGAAAAATGAAGATGGAAAAGGAAATGTCTAAATAAAGAAGAACATAAGGAGTTTGAACTTCTTGGTTTTCGATATATCTTCTGCCTTTTTCGAGAGAAATGGAGGAAGAAACGAGAGAGATAGAGACGATGAAGGCGGTAGAATAAAGACAGGTTTGCTGAGAAACGCAACACCTTTATCGGAAATCGAACCAGACTGTGTCGTCCGAAAGAAAAGAGAGAGAGAGAGAGAGAGAGTAAGAGTGTAAGAAGAGAAGAAGAAGAAGAAGAAGAAAGAGCGAAAATTTGGAAAACTACAAGGAAACTGTGACGAGACACACAAATAACACCCCCGATCGACTTCCAGTCAATGAAGCGAAAACTAAAAACATCCAGAGTTCGATTCTCGCTTGATGAGAAAAATAGAGTCTCCTCTAGAAACGTTGTTACTCTTCATTGCTTCCATGTATTTCTTTTTTGTTTCTTTTTTTTTATACACTTTGTTTCTATTTTTTATTGTCCGCTGATTGTGTTTTTCCTTGTTCCTGTTATCACGGCGTTTCTCACTTCCATGTACAGTAGTTTGTTTCTTCAGCCACTGATTTGTAAGTATTGTTAGTTGAAGTTTAAAGTGGTTACTTATAAGGAAAATAAAGTGAAACATCAAGCTCTAACTTCGGGACGGCCGCAAGCCACAGTTGATACCGCAAATACAATTATTCTTATTGGATGTACCACTAACATATCTCCCTGCACAGGTATCTATGATTTCAAGGGGGTTTATAACGTAATGTTATTTAAACAACAATACTAATAATACTTTAATACATGACAATGTACATGTAAGTTTTAGTTTGTTTAAATAACACATTATACAGAGAATACGTTTAACAACGCAACGCAGCATTTGTCGACTGAATTCGCGCTTGACTCACCTATCACAGCCCGTTATTCGGCCCGTAGCTCTCCCATGACTGCGCGCTGCACGGTTTAGCTTTGTTCCATCAATTTTTACATATACAGTGGTTCTTCAGTATGTCTGGCACATCCTTGTGTTCAAATATATGAATTAAGCTATTTTTTAATTAAAAACCAACGTGTGGCCTAAGGTTACTGAAGAACCACGGACGATTGGCGGGCGAGGAAAGGTGAATCAAGCACGAAGCCCGGCCGAAAAGTGTTGTGTTGCGTTGCTAAACGTATTCCCTGTACAATAATGTATAATGTACGTATAAGTATAAATATCAACTGCGCCAGACCTGTTGTGAACACAGGATAAATGATGTCTTGAACACAGGATAAATGACACTCCGTTTTCCTTTGTGATGTGAAAATCGGCATTGCATATTGCTGCAACTTCATCCTCGTTATTTCCTCAGTGGCTGCCTACAATTCATTAAAATCAGATTTACTCAGAGGTTATTTGAAATTAAATGTGAAGAATTGAATGATTTAGAAAAAAAATATACTAGTTTAGAGCAAATTCATACCATGCGTAAAGTAGTGCGCCGATGTCTCAACATGCAGCAAACAATGGGTGTGAACAATATTTATAGTTTCCAAACGTCTGTGAATATTTATTCTTTCATAAACTTGTCTGATTCGTGTCTCCTGTTCTTTTGTGTCATCTTCAGCAGCATTTTTATTTTCCTTTTTACGAATTGGTTCTTTTTGAAACGTCAAAAGCTTTTAACATTATTATGATTATACTGAAAGTAATGACTTTATATATTTTGCGCTAGTCAGTCAAATGGGAATGTCGTTTTATTTTCCTTCAGTAGAGAAGACTGAATTGCGAGAATATATCTACGTAGAAAATGGTCCATGAAAAGACATTACTTAATGCCATTCAATTGAAATAATTCTGAGTGCATCATGTTTATAATATTATCCTCGTAGGGATTAATATAACATTATTTTCGTGAGAGCGAATGATACTAGGGGATTGAGGTTTCCAGATAATAATTTGAAGCACTCTTTTCTCTAGAACTAAACAAAGATGAAAGTTGCTTATCTATGAAAGATCTGCCAAAAACTTTTTGATGAAGTTTGCTGTTATAATCATAAACTTCTTATCTTTTAATCTCCTTTTCACTTTTCTTCATTTTTTTCCTCATTTTTCTTAAGTTGGAAGAGCTTATTATCCGTATTGCCACCTCTGCTGTATTTTTGGGAAGAGACACACAAACTGGTCCACTAGACAAGACTTCACTGTTAAATCTCACCTCTTTCTTAGGATTTGTCGTGAAAACGATTGAAAAATGCACTGAGAAATTGGATTTTGGGAATGGAATTAAGTTCTTTCGCGTGGCGACCGGTTACTACATCATTGAGCACCAAGTCTTCGTCAAATTAATGCATTAAGATCGGAAACAATAGACACCCGAAAAGACGAGAGAAGAATTTGTAATTCTTCCTTTGCACACAGATGATAACAGTTCATGAAAAGGAATAGATACGCCCCGAAACTTTAATGTAATAAAGGATTGGACTTACCCTTCTGATTCAGCCGGTAACGTCGCGGATTTTGGATTAGCAGTGGGAGTGATCTTTTTATTTCACCAGGCGCATTCCGTAACGTACCTCATTACACTTTGTCTTCCTTTAAGGTCCTGGACGGTATCTTTCTAGCCCAGCTCCCGGAAGAGTGATCGCTGCGGTACGTCATCCCTGAGCTGAATCGTAACGAGATCAAAATTTACCATTGTCAGTTCATCCCATATAATTATTACATATATACTCATATCGCTAGAAGATTTTGTCTAGTAATACAAATTTCTTAAATTATAGAGGGAGCTGTAATCAATTTGGGGATCAGCTTCTTCACTGAACGTTGTATGGTACAAACAGCCATTGACATTCATTATGATGATCGGTGTTCTGCCCGGAGGCAATCTATACGAAAGGTTTCTAAGCAAGAACAACTGATGCTGGTTTGACATTGTCTTCCGTTGGATGTAGATGACACGAAGATTTTGGACCAGTTTAGTGCCCATCAGAAATCGAACCCGAAATCCCTTAATAACAAGATTACAAAAAACATCATCCACTGGTTGTAGAAAGTGCATTGAGTCTTCTTGTTTTTGCATAGCAATAGAATAGGATGGTGGTTTCAAATTGTAACTACTATAAAACCTCGAATTGTTATTGTTATCATATAGAAATATTACGAACCAGGTAGCACAAATCATGAGTGTAAAATTACTCTCGCTGAGTGAATTTGTCTAATATTTAGCAAAGAAATGTCTTATTCTTATAATTAAGTTTGTGTTTTACGAAGAAGCTAATCCAGATGTAAATATGAGCCAACAATATAAATTAGGACTCTATACGAGATTATCAAAATCTTAAATATTCCAACCATCACATCAATAGTTCAAAAAACACTGAAAACCAGGTTCATAAACAAGTAATAATATTTATTAACAACAATTTCCACAAGTACATCTTACCTTCAAAATCCTCCATAACTTTTTCATAAGGAAATCACAGGATATTTTTTTACTTACTAATAACACATCTAATTCATATTTCAAATAGTTCCCTATCTGTCGAGATCTTGTATGAATGTCTTCAGCCATCTGTTGATAAATATTCGTGATATGATCACTAGATATTCATTTTGATGTCTTCAATTCGTTTGCATATATAAATACAATGTGAACGGTAGTCTAACAATGGTTGACTACCAATGTTAGCTCGTAGATTGTGAAATACATCTTACTCAATCATACGATAAAATAGAACGTTTTCAATACTATAACATAGAAGCCGTAAAACTTTTGGAACGGTTTGTAAAAGAATTACGGCTTCTATGTTATAGTAAGGAAGTCGCCATTAAGTTTTCGTACGAATTTATATAAAAGGTTTGCAACTGATGAACTTCTACGAGCGAGACCTACGGCTTTTTGGTAAAATAGACTCCGTACCACTCCGTTTAGTGAACCCATGCGGGATATGAACCAGTGATCACGCACACAGAAAGCGAGTGTGTTATCCTCTCGAACAACCGGGAATATCCATTTCAGTAAATTTAGCAGTAATTCCCAGTGCAACTATATAAAGGAATTTGGAACACTTTAGCTTACTTGGGTATCGAATCCGAGACTCAAGTCTTTTAGAAAGTGGTTCGGTCGAACCACTTCCACACAGAGATTAGAACTGCATAATCTTATTATCATACCTTTCTTGTTCCTCTCTCTGTGCATAAAACATTCTTTTCATTCGGGAGGTGGTGTTAATTCCCCTTTGAACTCCTTTTCATTCCTTCCTGGCTTTGGAAGTATTAACGGTAACACTCCTTTCCTTCCACCACCAAGCACGTACATACATTTATAGGTGGACACGAAACAATTACTGTATTAAGACCTCCACTACACATACACCACACAGAGCATGTCACTGTTGAATGTAGACACATGTAATCATACCTACATGCAATTAACATTTGCTTCAGAGAGTATGTTAGTTGGTCTCTGTGTTCTTGTTATCATATAGTTAGTGAGCGATCGTGAAAATTAGCCGGAACACTGTTTTAATAGAGGTGAATATGTCTGCGTGTACCATTAGGATAAAGTTGGTAAAGGGGGAGTAAATATGTCATAAAGTTCAAAAGAAGTGTTGCCAACTGTGGTTTAAGTATGCTCTTCCTTTGTGCTTTCATTAACTCAAATTTGATTTACACTTCAATTCAAAAGTAAGGTTGAAATATGCCACATACATTTGCTTTTGTGTCTATCAATATTAATAACGAACGGTAAATTCTAGTAAAATGGTATTTAAGGAAACTATTCAATATGTTTCGCACACTCAAATTCGCAAGATAGACATTTTTTTTTTTTTAATTAGAATGTTAGGCGCGATAACACTGAACCAGTATTTGAAGCAACTGATCAGCCGAGCAAGATATTGTTGACTTCCAGAATTTTATATCTATATTTAAAAGATATCAAATTTCGGTTGGATTTTTTATATTTGAGTTGGATATTACGATAGTTTAGTTTGATATATTTGATATTTCGATTCGATACTTTGTTGGATATTTCGGTTGGGTTCTTCGGTTCACTTCTACAAAAAAACAATACCATCGTACAAATTTGCACGAAGCCAGCGACATAATCCCTGATCAAATATTTACCTATAACTTATTATATTGAATTGAATTAAATTCGTTTATGGCCTTTAGGCATCTTTGGCTTAGGCAAGGATAGGGTACGGGAAGGATGAAGAAGGTAGCTGGCAGGGTCTTACTTAAAGTGCCATCCCGGCATTCGCCCAGTGAAACTGATGGAAAACCTGGAAAACGTCAGTCAGGATCGTCGGCTGTGGGGTTCGAACCTACGTCCCTACCTATTGCCAGTTCAAAGTTCGTGACGTTACTGCTTGAACCACGAGGGCTGGATGTAACTTTTTATAGCTATAGGGACATATTTAGCTGCATAAATTAGAGCAAAAATAAATAAATAAATATTTTCATCACGAAAGGAATAATAAATCAGTTTTGATTTACGGTATACTTCGTACCGACTCATTTCGTAACTTTTGAATATGTACAAGGACGTCTCTATTGCAAAGCGATCTCATTTTTCACTCCTCTTTTTTATTCTGGTATTATTGTTATTATTATTATTATTGAAATATGTTGGTAATAGTATATTAATATGTATTCCGAATAGAGATAGTGTAGTTTTTAAAGTCACATTTAAAACATAAAGCTGACACATCTCACTACTTCCTCTTAACGTTATAATGTTGAACTTGAGGAAGCTTCCAAAAATGATGGCTAAAATTCCTTTTCATAACACGATGTACATTTAGATATTAACCTAGCGAGTTCCTTCTCTGCTCTTGAAGAATGAATGGGCTTCTTCTTGTTAGTTTTTCGTCCCCTCCCATCATCTCTGAGGATCTTTTCATTTTTTTCTCTCTCTCTCTCCCTGACTCTGTACATTAATTATGAATATGGCGAGCGAAGGCAAAAATATGAAAGAAATTTCTTCGTTATATGGTCCTTGGCTTGTAGGAGACGTAGCGCTCGCTATACCTTCGAAACATTAATCTTCAGAATTAGTTTCTTTCTTTTTTTTTTTAAACTAAGCACATGGGGACGTAATTGTTCAGTAGGTGGCTCTAGTATCGACTTTATGATATTACATCATAACTTTTAACTGCAGTTGTTGTTGGCTGAAGGTTGCAGCCATGTTAAAAGAAAAAAAAAAGCTAACAAGAGAAGTTTGGTGGTGACTGCCGAAGATGTTGAAAAAAACTAGGCTACAGCGAAATCGACGGAAAAACATGTTTTGCGAAGTTATTTGTTTCAGTTGAAGTGCTGATTAGTGTTTCGTACTAGCAAAAATTGAAAGATTAATTAATTTTACAACAACATTTTGGATTGAACCATCTAAAATATGAGTTACTTTGGCGCAATATTATAATCACTTAGATCAGGCCTGCACAAGATGTGGGCTCAGTGGACTGCTATTCCACAACTTCAGAAAGCTTTGTACCTTCATACTTAAAAAAAAAAAACTATGGTTGTTCAAGAAAACTAATTGATACCAAAAACTAATCTTTCAATGGCCATCGATTTCTGAACATCTTGTATTTTCATTTGTTTATTTATTATTTGCATTTCTTCTTTTTTCGGGGCTCCATTTCCGTTGCTTTGTTTCCGTTTACTATATTACTTTTAATTGGATTTTCCAGTCAGTGAACGTACACAGTTGTATCTTATTACACGTGCCAATTTAGATTACCTAATTTACGTTTTTTTAGAATTCTTGTCTCCACGCGCGTATCTCGCCCGTTTCTGGTTCTTTATCAAGAGTCATTTAATAGTACATGACTATTATTGTTCCTTGTATTTGTGGAGTTTTTTTTTTTTTTTATGTTAGAGTGTTAGTCGCCGAGTTTGTTCACAACTTCTCAGACAAGGACATCGCACATTTCAACTGTCAACTGTGATACTGCTAGTACGCAAGTAACAGTAACAATAACAGCAGCAACAACGAAGGATCATATCATCTTCTCTTTTACAAGGAAAAAACACTGAGAGAGAGAGAGAGAGAGAGACCCACCCACAAGGTCAGTCCAACTGGTCCAGCACACAGCATCCCAAAGGGAATACACACATATATATACAGATAACCCGACACCGCAAGTGTCTTCTTTTTTTTTCCTTCTGTTTTTAGATTCTTTTTTTCTTTCTTTCTTTTTCACGTGGTGTCTTTTGGCTAGTGTCCAATGTCACCATTTGTAAGCTGAGAGCGAGTTCTGTTTGTTAGCTGACCAGTGATCCTTTTCTTCTTGCTTTTCTCCTCTGCTTCTTCCATTTTCTCGTTGATCTTTCTTCTCTCTTCTTGAACCATTGTCGCCACGACATCTCGTTTTGGTGACTTCAACTAAATGAGACATGTATGGAAATTTTTCTTTCTTTTTTTGTAGACAGATAAAAAATACACGACCAATTTTCACAATCATTTATAATTGAATTTCGATGTAAATAGTAAAAGAAATTATCCTTTTTCCATAAAAATTCCGTCAACAAAAATTCAAGTTATCCTGTACTATAATCACTGTTATTTTGTTAATATTTGTAGGTGTAGGTTATGAGAAAGTATGTTCCTGATTATATAAAAATGTAAAAAATACGCTTGGAAAAGTGCTTTAGAATCTTTTTAAACGAAGATAACAGGAAAAAAACGGTCTTTGTCCATTTTCTTGATTTTACAGGAGAGTATTTTGAAGGCTGAGAATTGTAGAAGAAGGACTAAGCATGTTAGCTTCATGTATGACAGCATGGATTGTTAAAAAGGGTCTTAAAGAGCTATCTGATGGCACTATTTTATCAATTTCGCCAAAGATTGATAAGGCACGTTCCTGTGGTCCTCATAATGTCATCAGATTAACAAAAACGAGTTTGATAACTATTATTTGATATGATCATCTAGTTTTCAAGTGAAGTTACCTTCGGATATCTTGGCACGTATGGAACCAAATCTGTCATAAATAAATATGAAGACCACAGCAAAAGAACTGCTGTATTTATAATTATGACGATCATTCTAAAGTACATCGATCTAAAGATGAAGACACAGGATTAATAGACATCATCAGTAGGTTGTAAATAATAACTTCCTTTATTAAGACATAAGTATGACCGGAGATGCATGTATATGCATCCGCAACCTCGGAAGATCACATGTCAAGTATATCTGGTTGTTAAGCAATTATTGATTAGTTACAGATAAAAAAACAAAGTACAAAGCTGGTTACATTCAAACAAACCGCTGTAAAACAATATATAAACGTAACTATAAAAAGACACAATGTAGCCAGACCATACTTAATTTAGATCACAGCAAGAACGTACTTTGTCCATTCATGGCCAAAATAGGACCAACTATATGTTTGCTCTTCGAAAGGACTTCTCCGTCTGTAAAAAGCTAACCTTTATATGATGTGGAGGTAGACGCAATGCTAATTATGGACTATTAAAACGCTCTTCTGTAAAATCAAGAAAAATGAGAAACTAGGTTCTTTCCTTGTGGTCTTCATGTGGTTTTCACTTGTTGTGGGCTATCTTTGAAAATTAATGTAGCACAATATGTGAAGATATCACGGAGTTCTGTTTTTAAAGAAGACTGATTTATACTACTCATATTCTTGTTGCCGACCTGATTGCACCTTCTTGTCACATAGTCTTCAAACCCGATGTTGCAATACTGGTCGTCTACATTATATCTCCTCTCTTCGTAGAGTTGTTGTTCTCGGCTTTCTTCTGTTTGTAATCACCAACAATGTGTGTTCGATGTAGATAAACAGCTGATATGTTACCTCAGATGCAAGCGTTTATTTGATTGGTCAACAGCGATGATATCTTTTATTGCATTACGCTCCCAGTACCCAATGACACTTCTACTATTTGTGTTTCTTCGTGACTGGGGACCGACTAGTTTTCGTGACTAGAGACCGACTAGTTTTCGTTACTGAAGGTCGACTAGTCTTTGTGACTAGAGACT
>JAGDQP010051835.1:0-11660 GCA_022664845.1 Lepisma saccharinum | reverse complement strand
GGGAAGGGAAGGGAAGGGAAGGGAAGGGAAGGGAGGATTAAAAATACCGGCAGAGACCTGCTAAATTGACAAGAATTAGTTGAAATGGAATTGCATGAATCAGGCATATAAATGAAGCTGGAAAGGACTAAATTTTAATATTACTTAAGTATCTGTTCATTATTCATCGAAATATTAACACTTTTATGAACTTTTGTAAATGTCAGATAAAAGTCGACGAATATGAAAAGAAAATTAAATAATAAGTGTATATGATTCATGAAGTACGAGCAGTTGTCTTCAGTTATAGGTAAAATTTATCAAAATTACATCAATGAATGCACATTATCCAGTTTTCCATGTACTAATGTTTCTAATGTTATTTTCTTTTTGTTTATTTGACTGCTTTTTTTTTTTTTTTAATATTTCGATTCTATCTTGAAAACAAGATGCATGCGTTTCCATATACCAAAGAAATATACGAAAAATTGTCAATTTATTTGTAACAAGATTCCTACAATATTGGATTTAGAAGACCTATGACAAATAATGAAATATTCAAATGTGTGTTTGATAACTTACTTAATCAGCTACAATCAGTGCTCAAACTGAAAACTTTGAGGTGGGAATTGTGATCCATGAATTCCTATGAGCTCACATTTTCTTTATTTAATAATGGTTGGTGTTCAGCTTATACAGACAGGCTTGTACTCAGATAGCACAGTACCCAGGTAGCAAGTTTAGCATTACAAGTCTCCAAATTTGCAGCTAGTTTGGCATTGCAAGACTGCAAACTTGCTACAAACTTGCAGTAAAGTTGTTAGTTGCCAAGTGACAAACGTGCTACAAACTTTGCACGCCAAACTTGCTACAAACCTTCCATTTTAAAAATGTTGGTAGACCAACATCGAGCATGTAGCGGAAATATATATATATTGTCTGCAGTGGGGTTCGAAGCCACTTTTCTCAGATTTCTTTGTTGTCCGTCACTCAGTCCACTACTCTACGGTCTTCTTCTGAATGAAGTACATTTTACTAGGCCTTTTATGCTATGGAGACAGTTTTTAAAATACAGGCATGCATTAAGGCATAAATTCGAAACTGGGAAAGCTTACAGTATTGATCCTGTGTTAGAGCGGGTACTTCCCGTTTCGCCTATTCCCGTTTCGCCTACTGACCAAAGAGCACATTTTTATCATTATCCTCATCTTATCTTATCTGTAGGCGAAACGGGAATTCCCGTTTTGCCTATTCCCGTTTCGCCTACGCTCTCTTAAAGAAAGGGATATTTAGTGTCTGAGGGAATTTTCTTGCAGCGATTCATTAATGAGATTCAAAGCTCTGTCGTGATTCGATATGATTCTAGACGATTAGGATTTTCCCCCTCCCCCCCCCCCCCCATCCGGTCTTCGTAAATATTATTTTTATGTACAGTTCATTAAAAGTTTATTTTACAGAAAGAAAGCAAAAGCTGTATCGTGATTGGCTGTGCTACTGGGCGTAGTGGCCAATCACAAAAGTGAAAATTTCAGAAGCACGCGTTGAGATATGCGTTGATGAAGGCATCAGCAACTTAAAATCTAGATTCCGTTCAAGGCACATAGATTTAATTCATTATTGCAGTTTCATATTACTTACAGTTGGAAGATTAAAGTTTCAAGCAGGAGGATCTGCGATAAGCATAACTTCACTTGTAAACATTGTATATAATAAACGGGGACAATGAGTGCCATTGTAGCCTAAATTATAAAGGTTATGTAATAGATACACGTTTATTTTGAAATATATGTGTGACCATATTATAGGAATACCGAAAATTGTTTTTCTTTGCTACGAGTGTACCCGCCTCTCTCTCTCTCTCTCTCTCCTTTCCCCTCTTTTGTTTACTTTTTCACTTTTGTGATTGGCCACTACGCCCAGTAACACAGCCAATCACGATTCAACTTTTGCTTTCTTTCTGTAAAATAAACTTTTAATAAACTATACATAGAAATAATATTTACGAAGGCCGGGGGGGGGGGGTCATATCGGCTAGAATCATATCGAATCACGACAGAGCTTTGAATCTCATTAATGAATCGTTGCAAGAAAATTTCCTCAGATACTAAATATCTTCTTTGAGAGAGCGTAGACGAAACGGGAATAGGCAAAACGGGAATTCCCGTTTCGCCTACATTTAAGATGAGATGAAGATAATGATATAAATGTGCCTTTGGGTCAGTAGGCGAAACGGGAATAGGCCAAACGGGAAGCCCCGGTTAGAGCTATGAAGAAGACTAATGCTCAGTTGCACCTGGAAATTTAATTGCATCATCACATATCCGAGAATTTTCAAGGAAAATTACAAGATTAAAATTAATCGTCAGAATTGGGGGTTTCAGTTAGGATAAAGACCACACACGACATGAGAAAATCAAATACAAATAACAATATATCGTAAATAGAGAAGTTCATGCTACACAAAATAATTTGCTAGCATATGAACACTTTCCATTAATAAATAAACGAGTCTTAAGTAGTGGACTGGTAGCACGAATGATTTATATTTTTCGAAATACATACTCTTGTGCTTTTGGAAATAATGTTGCTTTCTTACCAGCTAATGTAAATATGATGTTCGACAATATTTATACAAGAAATACTTTAAAAAGACGCACTCTTTAGAGTAATTTTACAGGCAAAGCATTAGTGTGCAATGTATAATGTGTAAATATCACAATAGATTGTAGTTTGTTAATGTGTCTCGTTTCAGAGCTTGAAATGGACCAGAGCAGACCAGAACGGCGTTCCAGTTCGTGAATATCTGGAACCTTCCTATTCCGTCTCGTCAATATGGTAATAATAGACAAAAATTACAGAAAGCATATTAACAAAGGTAAAACGTTCCGTTTCGTGAAAATTTCCATTTCAAGCCCAAGTCTCGTTCAAAAGAAAGGAAAAGACAATCTGTACTCTGATATAAAACGCTGATACCGGGATTGTCTAATATCGCCGCTTTACTATTTCTTCGATAAACTGTGGTAAACTTTATTTTTATATAGGCCAGTTTGGTAACTTTGGACTTCGTCCCGTCATGATTTGCCCCTTAGCTATTAAAATCCACACCCATGCCCCTCTCGGGACTCGAACCTGGGACTTTCGAGCCGTTGGCCTACCGCCGCAGACCGCACGGCCACCCGGCCGGCACTATTCCTTCGAGTACGTATTTTTAACGATTATCATTATTCCTTTTAAATGTTATCGGGAGAATACTTTCCAACAATGCACGTGCGTGTATACACATTACAAAACTGTTTCGGAAAGGACAATGCATTTGTTCCCTTTGAACTTTCGAGTTGTAGTGACTATTATCAGTTATATAACCGTGACTTTCCAAAGTTACTCATAAGATCCGGAGTATAGCCGTCGGGTATAGCTGAGAACACGCATTCCATAAGTAGAACTTTTCGTATAAAGCCCCTATTTATAGGTTGTACATACACTATATACACTATTTATATACACTATTTATAGGTTGTTGATTCCATTGTGGATGTAATCAGCAATGTGGATTTTCATGTGTCTTGCACAAAAGAACTGCAAACATAGGATGCGCGCGTTTGTACAAAGAGCATAGAGATACTTTACTATTCCGTTGAATGCATTTCCTTAAATATAGTTTTAAAAAAGTCATTCATGTTCATCTTTAAATAGATCACAAGCTAAATCTAGCAAAACGTTTCCGTATCAGTCGCAATAAAGAGAACATTGCAGTTAACAGTAATTCTTTCTATAAGTTACTTTAGTTATATGGAGTTGAATGTACATAATTCACTAATTCCAATGTAGTTATTTGCATTATTTCGGTTCTGTACCCTACTGTCAGTAGATACACAACGAATTTCACTTTTTACTCTTTGATTTATTAAATTCCACGCAGTTTTAATTTTATTGCTAGCCCTCTTAATTAAACGATCGTAATAGCTCTTTTTTTTTTGCAGCTCTTACAACTTCTTTGTATATTTTTTATAAACGTTTACGTATAGTCCTTAATGGCAAGGACCTTACCTTAATGCCGTCAAGTACCTTAATGGCAAATTACTGAAATATCTTTTTAGTTTGTTGTACTGAAATAGTTTCTGCTTGGAAATTTTGATCCCTAACGATAACCAGTCTTTATTCTTATCATTGTTTATTTTCAGAATTTGAATTTGAATTTATTTTAAGGCCTTTAGGCAACTATGGCTCAGGCCGTTTATTTTCAGAGAACGGTACGGGAAAGCTATATTAAAATAATATTAAAAAGTTTCTATAAAGTTTTTTTTTTTTTTTTTTTTTTGTCTGTGTCTTTGATACTGTATATGTCAGACCAGGACTCACTTGACAATAAATAACAAAGAGGTTGAATGTTCTCTTTCGAAAACGCCCTACGAGTTATTATTCTGTGTTTAGAAAATATCAACTATTTTTTATTCATATCAATAGAGAACGAGAGCGCTTTATGGTCTGAAAAACCAAGTTGATGAGATTTGGAACCCAAACTTCTTTTGTTTCTCCCAGTTATAATTTGATCGAGGGCAGATTTTTCACCTCTAGTAGGAACATTACCATAGCTTGTAAGTTGTAGCAAACCAAAATATTTTCGAGATCATTCTTTTCCTTTGAAGCAATGAGGTAATTTACATTTATATCACCACAAATAATAACCTTAAGTTTTTTTTTTTTCTGCAAACGTAATGTAACAAGGATTCAATCAGCTTTAGAAATATACTAAAATCACCTGAAAAGGGTCTATATACAAAACTACGCAAACATTACTTTCTGTAATTTTTACAGCAGCTGTTTACAGACCAAACACGTCCCAGCAAGCCAGGAGACGTCGGCCCGACGTCGGCATTTGGTCGGCGAAGGTCGTCCGACGAGCGAGCAGATGGGCGGGCCGACGTCGGGTTTTGAAAACTCCCGACGTCGGCGGGCGGGTTTTGGGTGGGGTTATGCCTTTATGCCGACCCGGACGGCGGTCCGGGACATGGCCCGACGACACCGACGGCGGTCCGGAAAACGGCCCGACGACCAATCGCCACTTATGGATCGCGCCGGCCATTCCCCGACTACTAGTTGGTCGGGGTCAGCATTTGGCTTGCTGAGACTGTTTCATTCGCCATGAAAGATAATGTATTATTCATTGTACTATAATGTTAGGTCTAGTGGCGAATGTAAGCTTTGGTTTCAACAAGGTAACTCCACCTCGCATACAACCCGATCGAGTTTGGAGGTATTCAGAATGATATGTCCTGGATGCCTTATTTCAAGGTATGGTGACATGAGCTGGCTTACACGCTCACCAGATCTTATGACGTCAGTCTTCTTCCTGTGGGGCTATGAAAAGCAAAGTCTATGAAACAGATGCAGCCAGCATTCTTTAGCTGAAGCAGCGTATTCAAGTGGCTTTAGATGAAATCACAGATAACTTGCTACAGCGAACAATGCATTCTTTTCCCGGTCGAATGCATCAGTGTTTGGAAAATTACAGAGGATATTATTTTTTAGACGCAAAACAGCTGTTATATTAAACACCATAAAGTTCTCCATCTTCGGTAGCATAAAAAATACCTCTGAGCAAAACTAAAGTATTATGCCCCTCCTTATTTTTTAATAAAACGTCAGGTGTTTATGGCCCACCCTGTACTTCACTTCTATTGTACAATGCAGATTTCAAGAGGTTGGAATAGACTCAATGAATATTTCAAATGGTCACTTCGTCCTTCACTATGAATGGAAATATTAAGGTGCCATAAACAAGCCGACCGTCAAGAAACGAAAAAGGAAGCGAGAGAAGCAACGAACAAATAAAAAGTTTGTGAACTCTTGTTATCAATACATTACATAGTGCATAGATTTTTGTATTAACGAATACATATTCACTCTGAACAATAACGATCACGTTATAAAGCACAAGCGATTCCTGTACTTCGTCGCAGAATTCGGATCGACACAAGAGAGGTACCTAAGTTTGAGTCCTGGTGTCGGCCGTCAGGATTTAAGTTTTCCAATGTTTTTGTTAGTTTCACTAATAGAAATTCAGTACAAAAGTTTTCCCCAACCATGTCCTGAAAACGCTCTCCGAAGGACGTCATCTCTAAGACTCGTGACAAATTTAGGCTGGAATCCATAGATTGTGAATAGAAATAAACATTTACAATATTACAAATAACTCTATCTCTAAAAAAAAAAAAAAAAAAAAAGAAAAAATATTTACTATAAAGTGCGCACTGCACTAAGCATTACTCTTTATTTTTACCAAGGCAGTGAACTGATTTAAGAATTGGGGTTTCTAGTGTGAATATATAATGACGGAAAGAAGTAAGAACGCCTTTGGGTGTGGGTTTATTTAAACTCAGAAGTTTCATCTATTGTACTTGAAAGCTTGAGGACAACTGTTATGCACCGAGTTTTGTGTCCATACAAGGCATTGGTTGTGAAAGTGCTGCCCTCCAAGCAGGGTTACCTGGTGACCTTCTGCATGGAGCTAGTCTGACGGTGTGTAGGCTTCAGATTTCGCTGCGAAGTAAAAAAAAAAAGTGTGGGATGGTACTGTTGCATGTTGGAGGACATGCTGTCGTCTTCAGCTGTTCGATGAGTCATTGAATTAAAATCCAGTTCGTCCGAAGAACTCGATTCTCATCAAGGTATTTTCTGCGTCTCGACTGATGCAAACTAAAAATGCATCTGTGCAATGCTGTTCTTGTTTTACAGATGACTTGCGTGAAGGGAAGAGTATTATATTCACAGTGCAGTATTACGTAACCAGAAAAATCAAGTTATTTCTAATCATATAAGAAAGACTATTTTAAAGCATTTGTTCGGTTTGAAAATAAGGGTGCAAAATCGAACTTTTGGGAAGTTAGTTGAACATATCTTGATATACAGTATAGATGCAACGTTGGCCTAATAATCAGCAGGTCCTAGCGACGATCACAGCAGCAGCATGTCACACCAGGCTAATGACGGGATGGTACTTTCATATTAAGTCCTGATAAACTTCCTTTTCACACCCTTCTCCCATTCCCCATCCGCACCTGAGGCAAATTTGTCTACAGGCCGTAAATACATTCAAAATGTATGGCTATACTGGTATTTTCTCAATTTACCTGTACTTGCCGTTGGTTATCAATTTATCATAAACCACCTGAGAGAATGAGGGAAGTTGTTAGACGAAAGCATGTAACCAATCAGCAGCGTAAGGAGTATACGAGTTTTAACATACAAAAGTAAGCATTGTCAAAGATATAAGTCATTGCGAAAAGTAAGTCGTTTTTCACTTACGTGGATCTAAATGGTCGCCCGCTAGTAATGTTAACATGGAGTCATCTCAGGCAAACAATTTTACGGAATTTGAGGGAAACGACATACGAGATGCAGCCCCGTCATCTCGCTAAACTGCGGTGGCGATTTGTGAACAATGGGGACAACTTTCTGGTCTTGTTGAGAGATATCAGGACAGTGTTCGTGTAAATGTGAAATAGAATTGCTATCAGTGCTCTGTTATATTCACTTTGGTGTGGAATAAGACTGCTTTAATCGACAGATGCAAAGTTGAACAGCTTCAATTGCTTTTTACATTATTTCCTTTAGTTCACAATGGTTCGTCGTGTTCTCAAATCTTGCAACGTTAATTTACCTCATTTTCCGACGTCAAAGAATGATGAAATTTTGCACAGCAACGTAAGTGGGGTGACAATACAATATTCAATTGTTACTTTCATATATGAGGTGTATGTGCGAACAAAAGTCTATGTTCCACATTAAAAGATAGCATATAGACTTTTGTTCGCATATACGCCTCATATTTCTATATATTTATATATTTTAAAAGCATATTTTAGTATTTTTTTTTTTAATATTGACTTCTTTATCCTAAAGTAAATACTAGCCTGCAACAAAGTGGCGTTTGATTGTTGCAGAACACTTTAGGATTTGGGTAACAAAACAGTTTGAGGAAAAGTATCCGAACACAGAAATAACTCGAAAAACTTTTTAAAGACATACTTTTCTTAAAATGTTTTACTAAGATGTAAAAAAAAAAAAGTTTTTTTATGTATCAAAAAAAAAAAGCTATAGTATAAATTTTTCAATTGGCGCGTCCCATGCTTCACAAATTAAGATGTGAAGTTATGAGCCCTATTTTTTCAAATAACGCCAAAAACTAAAGACAACACAGTAAGTTTAGAAGAAAAAGGTGAACATGTTAGTTCTCATAATTTAGAATATTATGTAACAAAAGGATTTTTCACATGTCTATTTTAGCATAAAAGTCTCGTCTACAGAATAATGATACAGAAGGTGGCCTTCACAAATTATGCAAATGTAATTCCTTGTCTTTTAATAAAATATCCCTTCACAATATCCTGAAGAGAATTGGCGAACGGGAAAATACTTGTTTTAGTGCTCTGGTATTTGTCTGTCTACGTAGTTAATTACTGTGTGTAAATACACCAGGCATGAATCAATGCTAAGTATTAAGTACGTACAAAATATTAATTACATACAATGTTCGATTTGTGTGGGGAGTTGGGATTTCTTCCCTTCCCTCTGCAAAAATATATCCTGTCTGTTTTCTCAAATGTCTCCTAACCCTGAAGTACGTGTATGAGAATAACGGAAGTACGATATTCTACGCTTCGAGAAAAATGTTCCTCCTCCCTGGAAATTGTAGGAATCAGAAGCCGATTTTTCATATACCTAATCTGTCAACGATTACAGAAATTAAAATGATAGGCACAAAATAAAATAAAAGTTGCATTAGTTATATTTTCCAAGCATAATTACATTAGAGAACAATTTTAAACAAGAACATTTGGCAAATGTCAACTTCTCTTTTTTATTACATAAGCTACTTCTCTCATGTATGCTAATATTGCAAATGTTTGAGTCACGTACTCTGCAGTCCATCTGTTTAAGGGGTTAGTAACAGTTTCTAGCTTGTTCTTCCAATGCTTATCTCAAATTATTTTATAATGTTTCTGTAATGTTAAATACTTTGATTAAATTAAATTATGGTAATATTAAATAATATGACAGGTAATCGCATTTTTATTTAATTCGTTTTAATTTAAACCTTATTATTTAATACGTTACATTTTATGTAATTTATTTAAGATATTACGCGTTAACAGAAATGAACATTTTAGATTAAACCAATTAACAATGAAAATAAATAATAAAATATTAATAAATATAGATATAATGCTAAAATGAAGTGTGTTAGTGAAGTGTATCATCCAGTAGCACTCATATTAGAAACGTCGATACCACCATTGAACGTCCCTCTTTTCTTCGATTTATTCAACGATACACGTTATTTAAACGCTTATTCATTGATACTACTTTACTTTAAATACAACGTTGAAGTAGCGGACATGAAACAGTGTTATCAGTGTGACATCAATGTGTGTGCTATACTGGGGGATAGAAGTAAGACTTAGATACTCGAAGAGACAACAGAAGAGGATAGCGTTGTTTCAATTGTGGTGGTTCTGCGGAAGTGGGTGGATAAAGTTCCTGGTTAAGGAATGCTACTGCAGATTCAGAAGGTAAAACCTGGCATTTTACAAGAGAAGAAATTTCTAGATCCTGCACCTCTTAAGGCGTGAGGAGTTGGTTAAGACGATCCTCGAAGAAGCTGTGGAGAGAATGCTATATAGGGAAGATCGAAGTTAAAGCCCATCAATCAGATCATGGAGGATAGCTCTATTATTTTAGGACTGACTGCAAAAGAAGAAGGTGAAAGGAAAAATACAGGTAATAATAAAAAATGAACGACTCAAGGAGTTCATCTTGAACAGTTCTAAACAATCAGATATGTGGGGAAAAAGAAATCCATGAAATCTTGAAGAGAGTAATACACGTCTTATGTCAGTGAGTGTCTATATCAAAGATTTCGTCTGTATTGTTGGTCTCGGAATTTTACTAGGAAGACATTTTCCAACTAATACTCATCATAGGCAAGATCTTTTAATGTAAAACTAAGGAACTAGATCCTATGTATGAAATTTGTCATTTATTATTATATAGGAAGCTTTTTTAATTTACGCCGCGCTGATAGGTATTTCAGCTGCAATCGCTTGAGTATTTCATGTATTCGATATTTGATAAATTTTCTGGGATTTTATTTTTAAGAATTCTTATCAAAAAGTTCAAGATCTTACTTGTTTTCTTAAGTTTGGAATTATTCGTCATGGAATATGAGATACAATTTCAATTATGCATCGACAACTTTGGGATTCAAATGAAGTTACCTGAGAGCAAAAGATCTCTGTCACTGCAGTTCAATAATATATCTGATGTTTTCTTTTGTGTAAGAAGAAATATCTTCAATTTCATTATTTATTCTCTCATATAGTATTGTGCCTTATGTCAAGATTATTGGGGAGGTAAGTAAACTTCATAGCCATAATGAAACTCCATTTGCTAGTATCTTACTAATCAAAGAAGAAAATATTCATGTACGACATTATCTGTAGTTTCAAAAAGAATTGTTTACATATGGAGTAATATGCAAGCGAGGCGTGGACGCAAGGTTTCACTATGCATGCAAACTATATTTCCGCATACAATTACTTTTTGAAGGAAAGAGGGGCGGAGATTATAATCGAGACAACATGAAAGGAAAAATGCACAACAATAAGACATTCTAAGAAGACTGAATATTAATGAAGTAACAGAAATAGACTGAGTCACTAAACAAAGATAGACAAGTTGGCTAGAAAAGACACGAATGCGAACACAGTCGCTAACGTTGCTGGCAACAGTGTCCATGAAGTTAATGTGACTAAAGAGAACTTGACAACTTAAGTTCTGTGTACACAGACTAATGACTACTGTTACCTTATTAGGAAGAACGGGTACGAGGCTATCATTATCCTTACTTTCTTTAAAAATAATTAGACAAATTCTATTATTAATATTAGAATCTGCAGCTACCGAGCGATTGTGGCTCGGGGGTAGAGCGTTGGCTTAGCATTCGGGAGGTCGTGGGTTCAATCCCAGCAGCCGACTATCCTGAGGCTTTCCTCAGCCACACCAGGTAAATGCCGGGATGGTACCTTCGACTTAGGTTATTGATCTATTTTCTAGAAAAATTATAGGCTGGTCAATGAATAGTAATATGAAACCTGATTTAGTTAATAACGCTTTGCTAATAGCAATATGGCAATGAAAACCATTCATCCTTTCCCCTTCTTTATCCCGGCCTGAGCCTTAGATGCCTGAAGTCCATACATACTTTAAAAAAAATGCACACTGGGAGCAATTATTCCTCGGTTCAATAATATGTTGTTTATTATAAATATGCTACGTGCATATATGCTTGCAGCCTGTAGTGGAGGGCTGGCAGTTGTTGCCAATACAGACAGATCTTGTTACTCTGAAAAAAAATAGACGAAACAGAACGTAAGCAATAAATACGTGCACAAAAAGTTATATCACGAAATTAATGAAAGGAGTACTACTCATAAGGACCGTTTTCTGCCCCTCAACCGATTTTAATGAAATTTTGCACGTAATATCTAGACCATATGAGAGTTCCAATAATCTAAATCCTGTGTCCATACCACTTCCGGTTTCATGGAAATAGCGTCCAAAAATGACCATTTGCGGATTCTAATTTTTATAGTATAATTCAAAATAATTTCTGATTTCTC
>JAGDQP010051834.1:0-12634 GCA_022664845.1 Lepisma saccharinum | reverse complement strand
TGGCAGAGACTTGTCTGCAGAGAGGACAACTATTTCGTGTGAACACTACGGAATTAGTAGCTTCTGTTACCCGTGTACGGAATTTATATAAAGAGCTGTCAGAAAGAACTGGGTGATAGTTGGCTACGTGGAGTAATGGATAAGGCGTTAGAGTTGTAATGCAGTGGTTCCGAGTTCGATACCGGTTCATCGCATAATTTTATTTTTAAAGTGGTTTATATTTTAAATAGGTTATTTTGAAATGTTATTGTTTGTTTTATAACTTTACTTGTATTTAACGTTTCTTGTAATATTTTCCGTTTATTCTGATTCTGTAGTCCAATTCACATTTAATAATATGGTAAAAAAAATGGGTAAGGCATTGAACTTGGGATTCAGTGGTCCCGGGTTCGGTACTCCTTCACCTAAAGTTTAATTTTTTATTTTTAAGAGAAATTCCTTTTTATTTTGTAATTTCGAAGGAAAGCTCTGGTCTTGCGATTATACATTTTTCTTCCTTTGAGGCAGTAAAAACAGTACGCACATTAAAATTTCCATAAAATTCACATAGTTTAGAAAAAATGAACCGGCAATTTGAAGAAGTGAACAAGCGCTATAAAATCGAAATGTTTTTTACTAAAAAAAAACGCACCTAAATTTATACGCGCTTATCATAAGGTAGAAGAAAATAACGATAGCTAGTTATAGAATTATTTATCTGGCCTTGGAAATATTAGTCAGTTTGAAGAAGGGAACAAGGCCACTAGCGTCTCAAAACAAGAAGTCCTATTTTCGAATGTCTGAGAAAACGCGATTCAGTCGCGTGTGCAATAAAAGGGAACACCATACCTGACTTTACCAAACTTCTACGTGGCCTTGGTCACTAATTTTATTAAATTTCCTAATGCGTTTATATAATAATAATAATAAATCATAGCCATATTAAATCCAATACTGGATGAGGCCTCTCCCCGAAGGGAGGAGTTGGTCTACTGCTGCCACGCTGTCCAGACGGGTTGGGAGAGGAGAGCCGAAGCTCTCACTGTGATCGCCACTGTATTTTATGCACAGGAGCTCCCCACTTGTCCTCACGATGCTGGGTCAACACCGGGAATCGAACCCGGGACAACTCGCGCTGAAGTCGAGCGAGCTACCGACTAGGCTACGCAGGAGCTCAATGCGTTTATATCTATATATATGAAAAGAGAAACGTTTTTTTTTTTTAAAAAAAAAAAGACAAAGAAAATCACACTATGATTCGATCTTGGTTCTCCGTATTAGCTTTCCGACGTGCTACCAATCCACTAAATTGATAATTGGAAACTGTCTGCTTGTCAGTCTCATTTACGATGAAGGAGTAATGCGCCTGTGCGAGAATCATCCCACCTTAATGGGAGTTCCTTGTATTTGAGACACTACTACAGGGCACTTGTGACTAGCGACAATAAGAGTGCATTGTGAAAACACGAGCTAATCGTGCGTGCAATAAAAAAAAAAATACCGTACCTGACTTATTTAACCTCCACATGCGTTTGTTTACTAATCTTATTAAATTTTCCATTCGTTTATACATATAAAAAAGGAGAAACGTTATTTTCATTAAGAAAAAAAAACTACACCAGCTTTCGATCCAGGGTAACTTGCATTAGCTTTCGAACATTCTACCAATACGCTAAATTGCCAACTGGATGCAGTTGTTTGGAAGTACTATTTACTGTTAAGGAGTAATGCCCATGCGCGAGGGCAGCCATTTTGCAACTTCCGGAGTTCACTTGGAAACATTTCCGGTACGCCACAGAACTTTTGAGTAAACAGTACTTTTGCGTATACCCACTGCTAAGAGGGGGCTGTGCCCCCCCCCCGCCTGGTGCCCCCCAGGTCCCTTCGGACGCACCCTGACCCTCCCCCCTTGCACAGCCCTGATGGGTTTATATACATCCTAGTTTTTAGTGGCATATTTTAAAATTGTAAATCACAACTTTTATTAAATTTCCCTTTGTGTATTTACATAAAAAATGAAAAAAGTTTAGTTTTATTTTAAACAAAATACGTAAAAAGTCAACGCCAGGGTTTGAACGCCGGACCTTTACATCAGTTTTCCAACGTCTTGACCACAAGACCAAACTACAGCTGCCGGGTTGTGCGCTTCTTGCTGTTACTTATCATTCAGGATAAACCAGAGTGGGCTTTTCCTACCGGAAGTGCTTCACTTGGCTGCCCAGCTCTGCGAGAAGAGCTAAAAAAATCTTGCCTTCCTGTCGCTAGTTATACTAATTCAGAATGAAACAACTATACGCTTCACCCTACACACCGGTTTATACTTTTCTGATTTAATTGTGTTTTGATATACTGTTTCTTCTCCACCAGTAATTTTTTTTTCCTAGCCGCAGCTAGGACCCGTGCAGAGGGGTACACCCTCTATTGGGAAAGGGATATTAAGAGAATAAGAAGTTCGGAAGGATTTGTGGATGGGCAAAGTGGTTTCGTTTTATTTTCTTTATTTTTTTTAATTCAAATAATCTGGACATTATGAGTTTGTCTCATAATCATATTTTTGGTTGACGGAGGTAGATGATGATAATGGGCATGAAGTGCTCTTTGACGTCACAACACGTGGGTTTGTTAGTGAGACAAATGCTGGGTTATCTTCTGTTCAGGGGTTACTCTGAACTAATGAGAGACAGTATGGACCCTGTTAGTAGATGAATATTACTGTGCAAGATATGATGGTGCTATAAATGCGGGAGTGTCTGGGAGATGAAAGTTGAGAAGGATGGCATGATCAGCATGATCCGGCGGAATGGTGTGATGATAGAGGGAAAAGAGAAGCGAGATAGGGGTATGGACGAAGGTTGTTGTTGGTTGTACTGCGACTATATCGTGTAGTGTTTCGAAAAGTAATGAGTGATGAGATTCGAGGCGTTGACGTATGTACTTCAGTCGGAGCTGTTCAAGGTGATGAAGGATATGTGGGAATGGAGTACGGTCATATAGTTCTGCTGTTGGGCTCGGTAATCTGATGCGGAATGCTGTTCGCAGTGCGTGTCGTTCTAGTACTTTCAGTTTGTGGTAGAAGAATAAGGCTGCTGAAATCCAGGCGGTGAAGCCATAGGTGAGTACGGGCCGTAGGAACACTTTATAAGTGTTAAGTAAAGTTTGCGATTGTATACCCCAAGTGGTGCCGGTTAACCGTTTCAGAAGATTAAGCCTATTGTATGCTTTGGATGCGATATGACTTAAGTGTGGTCGCCATGTCAGGTGGTGGTCAAAGATGATTCCGAGATAAGTGACAGTTTTGGTAGGTTGAATTGGCGTATTATGGATGGTGATGGATAAGCGATTAGGATTTCGATGGACGCGCGTGCGGCGATTTGGTGGGATGGAAACAATGGCTTGAGTCTTATTTGGATTGATTTTGAGTCTCCACTTATCGCACCAGTCTGTAAATCGTACTATTGCTGAATTTAAAGCGAAATTGATCTGCTGGATGGTTTTGGCTTGGGCAAGAAATGCTGTGTCGTCAGCGTACTGGAAAAGTTTAACATTTTCAGGTAGAGTAGGCATATCGGCGACAAACAGTAAATATAGAAGGGGTGATAATGCAGAGCCTTGAGGAACTCCTGTGTGGAGGAAGATGGGATGAGAGAGCGTGGAATTTATGTTGATGTAGGAGAGTCGGTTAATGAGAAAGTTGAATATGAAACGGAGGTAGCAGATAGGAAGGCGAAATGAGAGGAGTTTGTGTATGAGGGCTTCGTGCCAGACTTTATCGAAGGCCTTTTCAAGATCGAAAAGCACCAGGCATGAGGGTTCAGATTTATTGTAATGATGAGTGATTAAGGTTGTGAGTCGTAGGAGTTGGTCATTAATACAGTATCCAGGACGAAAGCCAGCTTGAGTGGGAGGAATTAGGTTGTGGTCATTGAGGTGTGTATGTAGGCGGTGGACGAGGATTCTTTCAAGGATTTTGCTGAAGATAGGAGTTAGTTGTATGGGACGGTATGAGGAGACTGAATCGGGAGGTTTGTGAGGTTTTAGGAACATTAGGGTTTTTGAGGTTTTCCATTCTGCGGGTATGTAGCCGGTGCGTAGAATGAAGGTATATATAGTGGAAAGGAGATGAAGGAGGTTGTAGGGAGCTTCTTTGAGATGTCGATAGGATATATTGTCCATACCTGGTGCGGTGTTACGTTTGTGAGTGGTGATGTGGGTGATATTGTCAACAGTGATGGGTGCAGTGAGTGGGTTATTTACAGGAAGAGTGTGGGTGGAGTTTGGCTGTAGGTGAGGAGATGATAGATTGAGTCTGTGAACTGGATGATGATGTTGTGTATGGGTTAGTTGGATTGGGGTGAAAATCTCTTGGAGGTGTTCGGCAAATGCTTCTGCTTTGTCAGTGTCAGTGTGTAATGGTTGGTTCTTATGAATGAGAGGATAATGTGTTTTAGTATATTTGCCTGTGAGTACATTAAATCGTTTCCAATACTTCGTGGGATGATGAGTGGCGTCAAGGTTATTGCAGGTTTTAACCCATTGTCTGGTTTTGTAGGCTTTGAGGTAGTTTCTGACTGTACGTTGGAGCTGACGGTGAAGGCGGAGGGATTCAGGATTTTTGGTGCGTTGATAATCTTTGTAGAGTTGTCGGGATCGGGTGATCAGAGGAAGGTATTGAGGAGGTAACTTGGGTCTTGATGGTATGGATGTGGAGGTAGGGATGAAATTTTTTGAAGCAGTTTGGAGTGTGGTTGTAAGGTATGACATACAGTGATATAGATCGTGTTCGGTCTCGGGAGAGGACAGGTTATCAATTTGTTCTGTTAGATAGGTGCGATAAGCGGTCCAGTCGGCTTTATCATATCGTAATGTAGTGCGTGATGGTGGTGGATTTTGTTGTCGGTGTTGTCTAGGAGTGTCTATTATGAGCTTGATAGGTGCATGATCGCTACCGATGAGATCAAGTACGTCTACATGATGGCGCGTGTTTAGATTTGTGGAAATGATAACTGCATCCGGTGTAGTGTTTGAGTCTGGGCGAGTTGGCTTGGGTAGTGGGATGATGTTGCCAATAGTTTGAGTGAGAATGAAAGTGATCTTTTGCTTGTTGAGGTCGGCTGTGAAGATTGAGATCTGCCATGATGATAAAAGTTCGAAAGTTATTTGATATGTAGGTGAAGAATGAGTAAGGTATGGCGTGACCAGGTCGGATGTAAATGGTTGCTACTGTGACACAGAGGTTTTGAAAGTATAAAGTTGTTATGAGATACTCTGGGAGGTGATGTAATTGTGGATTATGTTGTCGATGAGGAGTATTCGGACTGAAACCTATGGCTACACCGCCGTTCGTTCTTTGTGCCGGTATGGAGTTGTCATGACGTATGAGGGTGTAACGCGGTATTTTGCAAGTCCGGCGCTTGTTTAGTAGAGTTTCGTTTAGAAGGAAGGCATTGACATTTTCTTCTAGGAGTAGATGGTCGAAAAGGATTTTGTTTGTTGGTAGAGATCGAATGTTCATGAAGAGAAAAACTAAAGCCATGAATATGAATATCAATAGGAAGATAGATGAGGATTTAAACTTCTGTTTCATAGGCTGTTGCATGAAAGTGTGCATATGGTCCAGAGTATGTTGCAGTGAAACTGACATTGAGAATGGAGCGTGCTGCGTATTGGATTTGATGTAGTACATGCTGTCTTTGGAAAGGATTGATGTTCTGCAACGTTAATGTAATGAAGGCTAGCAATCTCTCGATGGTAATTGGTGCATTGATGGAGGTGATCGGTTCGCTTGATTGTTCGATTGGTTGTGTCCTGATTGGTACTACTAGTTCCGGTTTTGTGGCTTCTGGTGCTGGTCGTGCTTTACATTTATAGCTGAATGTCGGATGTTGTTCGTTACACGTATTGCATTTTGGTGGAGCCTGCATGTTTGGACAAACTTTGGTAGGATGTGGACCGGAACAAAAGGCGCATTTCGGTTGATTCTGACATTTACTTGTCGGGTGTGAATTATAGAGTTGACACTTCTCGCACCGAACTGGCAATGGCGGTGGTGTGTGCGATGGTTCTACCCGATATCTGCGTCTGTAGATGTAGGCGCCTGCTGCTAGTAATGAATTGATGGTGTCCTGTGCATTGGTGAGTACTCTGACGATGTATGTAGGACCTGCGTTACACATGATTCGGATGCATTTGATGATGGAATGACCTTCTGCTCGGAGTTCTTCTTCTATCTCTTCGATGGTGAGTGATGGTTCTATCCCACGAATGACAACTGATAGAGATGGTGCTTTGCGTGGCGGTGGAGGTTGTTTTGTGCGTCTGTCCTGTAGAACTGAGAGTTGAGCTGTTTTTCCGAAAATTTCAAAGCTGTGCTTGTTGCGTATTGTTTGTGCCAAATTGCAATCCTGTGATTTGATGATGATGCCATTTTTTGTGAATTTGATTTCTGAAATTGATGATCGTGGTACATACTTGATGAACTGTTGAAAAATCTGTTTGCTGTTTTGGAACTTGCTATCGTAGTTAGTGAGCAGAAAAGCATGAAGTTGTGGTTTGTGAGCTGAAGAAAACTGGTCTTGATTGTCAATTTCTATGGCATTTTCATCTGATGAGGTGCTTAACGTATGGTGCTTCTTGTGAGGATTAGCTATGGTTGATGAATACAAACGTGGTGAGCGAGACCTGGAGCGGTGAGGTGGAGAAACTTGTCGTTTGTCTATGGTAGTTTTGTCCATGGTGCGACGTGATTTGGCGATCTTGTCTAACGATGAATATGGTGGTGGTCCTGGTACTACTGGAGGTAATTTATGCTGAAGTTGATTATCTGGTGGATCTGCCATGATGATGTTATAAACATGAAGCTACAATGAATGATCAGTCAATGTGCAATGACTGCCAAAATCTCAGACTAACTCGCTCCCTCCGACACTGACCAGTGCCGTCAATCCTATTGAGGCAGTACGTGTGCTAATCTCACTCGTGCGTATGCTACACAAGATCCTCGTAAGCACATTAACAAACCCCAGCTAGGCTAGGTGAAGTTATGCCACCAGTAAATCCAAGCTCCGATAATTACATAGAATAGTTTTACAACATTTATGGTAGGAACTAAACTACCTTTGTCCATATCTCTACTGCACACGTAACAGGATACAGGTAAGTAGGTTAATCTAAAATATTGTTTTAAACTTCTTTTTCACAGACGGGAATAACTAACTCGCATTTAGATACGTTTTCATACACTGATATTTTTTAACTGCTATTGTTAACAGATGTTTACATATAGCAACTATTGCTATCACTGTTACGGGATAAAAGCAGTTTTGCACATTTGTAGGGCGAAATTTCTGTCAGTGGGTAGACGAAAAAAAAATGAATTTATTACATAGGCCCCATACTTGTAACTTTCGAGTTCATTGTACATACATTTCTTGTCAATAACATTCATTTGAAGGTTTCTATTGCGTTTTCTTCATTTTCTGGTCGATTTTTCCATTCTTACGTCTCAGCACTTCAAAATGTGCAGACGTTTTTCCATAAGTTTGAAGAAGGAAACAAACCACCAAATTGTTTTAACTCTACAGGAAAAAATACAATACTTGTAAACTGTCTGAGCAGTTCGAACGTATCAGAAGACCGTTTTGAATATTCAGTAGCAATATTGTTTCATTTCAATAAATAATAAACATACTATACAGTTTTTTTTTTAATTTCCCACAAAACAGCTTTTTGGATTTGTTTCCTTCTTCAAACGTACGATTCATTTATTAATTGTTTCGGGAAGCCTTTACGGCTATGCTTTACGCATTAAGTTGCAACTTTTTGAGTGCACTCGTTTTGTATTATGATAGGCCAGGTCACAAGCTTGTGAATCGGCTTGGAGTGATCTGCTTTTGACTTAACCGCAACAAATACGTATCAGACCTTTACGGCTGAGTAAAAGATTGGTAACTGGCGTACACGCCGTGTACCCTCCTTTCCCCCTAGGCCATTGCACCTATAATTTTGGTGTTCTACTTCTCTATCTACAGTCTTTCAGCTGCTTTATGTTTCATTCGGCTTTGCTCGTATCAGTTCGTGACCTTTCTTTGTGAGAACTAGTTTGTCACAGGTTTACTTTCATCTAAATACACAAAATAGAACGGAACCGTAAATTGTGCCTCTCATCTTTTTCCTTCCAACTTTGGGACTTTAGGCCCGTTTTCATAGTTAGGTACTCAAGCTGGAGCTTGTGAACTACTTCGCCAGGTCGGTGGTAATCGTCTCAAGTGTGACACTGTTTCATAGTGGTTACTTGAAATTTACTTTGCCAAGCATTATCTTCGCGAAGTCTTCTTGGTGAAGGATATTGCTTGAAGTCACAGAAGTTAATGATTCTTACCAGCGCTGCCAACTGCACCATATTCACGCGCGACTATAAATTAAATTAATTTATTTGTTTACCAGAACTATATATAATTAAGCCAAAATGTTTCTCATCTGAAATAAATTGTAGGAATCATTGCATTTTAAATAATTTTGTCGGAAAACCTCCAAAAACTATAAACAATAGTCGGTCAGCAAGGACTAAAATAAAGAAATAGGTTGGCAATGAAAACAAGCGAAGTTTGAGCAGCGTGTTAGCAAGCCTCGTTTTCTTGACCGTTTACATTTACACAAAACATCATTTTCTGGCAGCTATATCGCGGAAACCGTACAGTACGTATGAGAAACAGTTGGTAATTTCTTTAGTTAATAGAAATTCAAAATATATTGAATCTAGTAAGAGCAATGCGATGTCAGCTAAGAAAAGGAAAGAGGTGTGGGAAGAAATAACCAAGGAATATAATTCTGATTTAAGAATTGAATGCCCAGTAGGGAGTTATTTTCAGATTGTAATTTAATCCTGTTGTAAAGATATACTAATTGTTTTCACCAATGTAAGATCATCAGTACTAAATTATCGTTTCCTCAAAGAATTGCTTTAAACACCTAATACTATTTGATCAATGTCAGCGTCATCTGTGAAATTTCCAAATTTACACCTTCTGGCTAACATCTACTTTATTGCCCGCAAGAAATGTAAAATTAACGGGAGAAATTTAACATTTTGGACGTTTGTAAGTGTTGTAATGCAAAGTATAGCATTACTTTAGCTTACGTTGAGCGTGATTTCTCCGAACGAAGTAAGCCACAGGTTCATGCATCAGAATTATAGTAATGTTCCATATAACCATTGAGGCATATGCCCGAACATAATTCTGAACGAAATAAATCACAGGTTCATTTAAAAATCGGAGTCAGGGTAATGCTACGTCATAGTGAATGTTTATTTCCATATCGCCATTGATATTTTGCTACAAAAATCACGGACAGTATGTCGAGTGAGCGATGGTGAACAGAGACTGGTTAGAAAAGGCAGGTTAGATGTGTCTTGTTATACGCAATGCGCATCACTTTTAACAGACATCACCTATGGCTACTCCATTTATGGTTCCAAATGGAACGCCCGATGCATACTAAATAGACGCCTAATGTCTGCCTTACCTACAAGTTTGCGTTGCTTGTTTTGCGTGAGATTTGGGTGAATAGCCAATTGAAACAGGTGTCACACCTTACAATAAATCACGCGTTTCAATTGGTTACTCACCCAAATCGCAAGCAAGTTTGCATGTAAGGCAGCCCTAAGAATAAAAGAACGAAAGGTACTAGAGACTATTTAGCTTCTTGCTCTTTGAGGTAAACACATGCAGTGCGTTTTAAGCGCCGTGTACATCGCGTTTAATAAAGATATCCAACCTGACTTTAACCTTCTCCACTAGTTCGAGATCCGTATTTTTGTGGTAAATACTGATATGTGCTATTCATAACACGAAGTGTCGCCATAAGTATTCCTCCGCACCACCATGCTTATTAGGGCTTTGCGTTACTCAACTCTATTGTGTATTTTACCAAACGATAGTAAAATAGCTTTTCATAACACTTTGAGCGCTGGTTGACGATATGTAAAGGTGCATGTGATAATTATTTGCAAGGGAATGAAAGGAATAGAGCGTACCTATGACTGAATTGGTAGCAGAAACTGCGAGCTGTGAAGTGAAGTTTATTCACCTTTTTATATTAAGAAGCATTTTCGACCTGAGCTGATGGTGGTTGAGATCCAAACAAGATGTCTACAAGCTAGTCAATCTACACTATGGGATATGGTGCAGTTTATGGTAGCCAATTGTTGCTATGGTATCGAAAATCAATATGCTCCCTTGTACATAGCTAGCCCTATAATACTTTCCTACACCCGTAAGTGCATCTCGTAAATTTTAGTCTAGAAGTAGGATACATATCACTTTAGATCAGCCATATGCCACATTTTCATAATTTAAAAAAATATGTACTTGATTTGATCAACTCATGCCAATGGTACCATGCGGAGGAATACTAATGTCCTCATTGCGTGTTCTGGATTCTACGTATTTCGAAAAACAATTCATGGGTATCGAGGGAGCTAATTTAAGACGTTTGGTAATATAACGTGCATGACAACTTCTTTTGTGAACCGGTACCTCCATCTGAATTCTCTTTCATTCCACTAATCAAACAGGTCCAGAAAATTCCTAACGTAATGCTTTGGTAGGCGATAATTATCATTTTCCTCATACAATTCCATCCAACGATATTGGTTTAATGCCCAATCATCCATTTTTGATATATTTGATAGCAACTCAAGACTGCCATCGGCCTTCCTTGGCCAAGTCGTAAAAAATTACTACTTTCCTTTACTCAGCCAAGTCTTGGAATCTTCTATGAGACAAGCACGCACAAGCAGTGTCTTGAGATATGTCTATGAAACTGAAATCATTAACCAAGGAAGTCGGGAAAAACGCTACTTGTCTTGGCCAAGTTATTCCTCGAAGGTTGGGCTCGAAGGTAACCACTATGATACGAATTTTAACTTAAGTCGAGCCAATTTACTCAAGCATTTGCTCAAAAAATGTCTATGAAAACGGGCCTTAGTTTTTGGGCCAGCCTGGCAGCCACGCCACTACCATAGATAAAGAATACTACGAGAAAGAAGGGAGTGGGCGACCGTAGAGCCATCTTACATACAAACAGCGAACTGCTGGAACATAAGCAAAGACCATGGACGTAAGAATATAATAGGACTAGTAACAAGTCAAAATTTTTGGGCCGGAAGTGCTCCTTGCCGCCATGTTGAATTGACCAAAACATTGAAGGTGGCCATAAGAAGTGATGTTGATTGAGCCACTTTTAATCACAAATTTTAAATTTATGTGAAATAATTTAAGGTATGTGAAAGTTGCGTCTGATGAAGCCGACCAAGAGGTACGTGTGAGGATAAACAGGTAAGCAATATTTAAGTTTTTTCTTCAATAATAATAGTGAAATAATATCAGGTTTTAAGATTTGAATGATCACTGCTCTTGAGAAGGAACTATATTGCAATGACACTTATTTTATAATAATTAGTAGTTAAGGACAAATTTAGATAATTAAAATTTATTTGCACATTCACATTATCGTCGGCTTCCTTTCCAGGAAGTATGCGCGATCCGCTATGTTGGAATGACAAACTGTACTCTCAGCCGTCCCATTTTTATAACATTTTGCTTGTAAGTAGTCCTATTATATTCTTACGTCTATGGCAAAGACAGACCCTGTATCCTATTGAAATGGTGCGCCGTCGAGTGTACTATTTGCAACGTCCCGTTGTATCCTGTTTAGCCCCGTTGTCCGATTTCGGTAGATGGCTCTACTATAATAATAGTTGAATACTGTGGCATCATTTTTAACTCTAGGAGCGATACCAAGTATGCGGGCGTTATAAAGCAACCTTTTCAGGTTTCAGGGGTCTCAGAGGTAGATTAATTTAGGTACGTTGATTTACTCGGGCGTGGTCATTCTGCAGCAATGTGCTTCAAGGCAAACAACAAATAATTAACATTTAAATAACAAGTTTATTTACATAATAAAGAAAACATAAAAAATGGGGTTTGATACAACAAAATTAATTACATCTTAAAATAATTCACTTGAAAACTTTAAAAATTAATTCTACATCGTTTCGATCTAACTAAGCAAAACAACGACAGGCTGTCCTATTTATTTCAGATAACTGAATTTAATTTACAATACAACTGGTTCAAATAATTATCTAATATCGAAGTTTCAACTTCTTCCTGAAGAAGACCTTGGATGGTTGCACGAAAACATGAAAATAGGACATGTTACAACTCTGGGGATAAAGTGTGTTTCATCTACTGGAAATTCTAAGTTCTAAAATAAACTTTACTAACCTGATAGAATAGTTGAGAATTCTAAGTTCACGTATAGATGTCGACTAACAACTCACTCTCAGTCTCCTGGGGTGATATTCCTTATAAAATTCATGACCTTAGACCTTATATAGGGGGCTTCGAGCTAACGCCCCGGAAGGTTTACTTCCACAATCTCGACGTTTCACCATGAACACGTAGCCTTTCCGCAATTATCACACGATGCCATATTTGGTAAAAAGATAGGAATTGAGGAGAGGATGTTTTGGGGTGTTGAGTAACTGTTACTACGCATCACTTGACCACAAACTCTCCTTGAGAATGTCTGTTTTGATCTTATCTAGCCCGTCTTATGATATTGTCTTCCTCTGCTTGTACATACTCATCCT
>JAGDQP010051833.1:2403-13926 GCA_022664845.1 Lepisma saccharinum | reverse complement strand
TGTGGTGTGTGTGTGTGTGTGTGTGATAAAGTAAGATAATTTGGCCGTATATGTAATTTGGCAGTATCATATAAGTTTGCTACTAGGAACCCTAGTGCTGTATGGTTCCATATTTGACACCGCAGATAAAGTGATATGTTCACTTCAACCAATTCTGCTCGTTGAAATCTCCCGCAATAAGACTAGTTCGCTATGAAACAAATATTACTTTCATTCTAAAATACTGCCAAATTACTTTTTTACCGTACACATATTTTGTATTGTGTGGTCAATACTTTATATTTAACGTATTTCTGTATTTTGTATTCAATATTAAAATCAGGTCTAGAGGTATATTTGAACAAATAACACCAATCTGCATTAATAGTTCTAAGAGTTGTAGCAAATGTCTGATAAGGCAATGCAGCGCTTAATAAGTTATATTAAACTACAGCAAATTATGCGTATATTTAGACGTTCTTGTGTTTTGAAAATTTGCTATTGTTGTAAAATTCACACACAAAAAAAGAAATGGTCTCTACAATGACCGAAACAAATCTGGGTTTCCCAGTTCGAAATCGGATACTTTCTTTGTCAGCTTCACTTCCTTTTATTTTCGGTATAGTTAATGTCATTTAATAATAATAATAATAAATTGTATTGCAGAAACAATGAGAACATCAAATGTATTACAATCAACAGATATACATTAACAGAAATAAAAGATTGAAAGTTAAAAAAAATAGGGTTATACACATTGCTTAATAGTCCACTATATGTAAACAAAGATTGTTGTATCAATAACATAAATATTCTACCTATCAATTTTGATTTTAAAAAATTCATCCACACTATATATGCACTTATTAATAAGTAATTTCTGAACTTTTCTTTTAAACATTAAAAATGGAAGTTTTTTAAAGACAAAGGAAGAAAATCGTAAAATTTAACTGATATCTAGTAAAAGGTGTTTTGTGTCTTACTTATAGTTACATCTGAAGAATCCTACGTGGTTCCTATTTCTAGTTTGATATGTATGAGAGTATCCTAATTCATTATAAATATGATTGTTTTCATTGATATAAAGCAAACATTGATATATGAAAATAGCTGGAACTGTCATCATATCTAATGTAACGAAGCTTAACCTACAATGTGCACGACTAGGGAGACCAAGCATTAATCTTACACATACCTTTTGTATTTTCAATAGACTTTTGATGGAGGACTGATGACCCCAAAGTAGCGTATCATAACTTAAATGACTATGAATTTGTGCATAGTAGACAGTTTTTGGTACCTTTAAACTTACACACGCAATCTTAATCTACGTAATAGATAGACAACTTTGCTAGCTCTGGATTCAGCTTTAAGGATATGATATTCCCAGTTCAAATGATTGTCTATTAAAAATCCCAAGAAACTAACTGAATATTTTTTACATTAGAATTGTTACTACTGTAAGTAAGCACCAAATCTTTGATCTTATCAGAATTCATACAAAGCAGGTTGGCAGCGTACCAGTCTTTAATAATATCTGAAGTGATGTTTAATGTAGACTGAACTAAATCATTGTGTCCTGAGTTAAAACAGATATTGAGATCATCGGTAAATAATTAACTATTGACGAAGAGCATTGCGACGTTGTGTGGGAGGTCATTAATATAGATAATAAAAAGAATCGGACCAAGAATAGATCATTGAGGTACTCCGTGCCTAACAGGCAACAGGTTAGACTCTTTTTCCTTCAAAGACTGCGCTCTGATATCTTCCATTAAAATACGATTGCAAGAGTAACAGAGCTGCATTGTCAAAACAATAGAATCTTAGTTTTTGTAACAAAATATCGTGGGACACAGTATCAAATGCTTTTGATAGATCATATAGTTTTACATGGACAAAATTCTTACTATCCAACCCTGTAATACAATTTACCAAAAATGAGACAGCAGCCTTAACAGTACCTAGTCCAGATCTGTAGCCAAATTGAGAATTACTAACAGACGTAACCTTTTCAGTTTTCAAAAGGAGGGTGGAACTTACCTCTAGTAAGTAATTTATGCAATATACAGTCAATAGTATCTTTAATATCCAATAATTATAGTCAACATTACTATATGAACAATCTCGTTATCGGTTGAAAACAAAATATTCATAGTACACACTGATGGGAAATGTCAATACGTCCTTCCATAAAACTTTGTTCCCTTCAACAGAAAATCAGATAATCTGTCTTTTGTGGTTGTGGTCTGTATGTTATTTGTGTCCTTCCCTTCGGTGATCATAATTGTAAATACCACAATGATAAGAGCACTTTTTCGGATAATTTCTTCCGGATATTCTTGTTCTTCTGACTTGATCGTTATTCATCATTCACCCTCTTATCATTTTGTTTCAAAAGACTACGGGAGACCTACGTGTGTGGTGATGTCATCCTTGCGCTGTCTGCAAAATGTGGAACTTCTATTGAATAGTCTGCCTGCCACCCGGTTTCCCACACTCTCTGGCATTACATCCCAACCATTTTCCCTACCTTCCAGAAACACTTTTTTTTTATCATCATCCCCATGTTTTTGTGATGGAGATGATCAAACTACCAGTGTATGCCACTTAATTCAATAGCTTACTGTTTGCTGATGTAGCAGCCGAGGTAAAGAGGCTCGCTTAGCTCTGATGTACATCTGTCGTCTGAAGCATGACGACCTGACGCCAGGTCACGTGTCGGTCCCCCACCTCCTCTTTGGCTGCACGCTCCCTTGATTCTTATCTCGTTTCGCTTCTTCCCCTCTTCATCCTTTTTCTTCTCTCTTTCTGTAACCCATCTGTTGATTCTGTCTTTTATATTCTTCCCAGAGTATGTTCTCTATCTCTTAGTCTCAGAAAATTGCTTTTTACCTTTTTGAGGGGAAAACTTCTAAAGAATCCAAAGCTAGCGAAAAAGCATTAGCAGAAATGTGCAGGACACAGATAAAAAGCCATAGAATATTTACGTAATTCAAATATCACCCGATGTCTATTATATGCGACATGTTAGTGAATAATCCTGAAGACAGGCTTCCATTTACTGGATTGAGAGAGCACTTTCTTCTTCCATATTATCGAAAATAAAAAGAGAGTTTAGACATTCTTCGGGCGTTTCTGATTTAACTTAATTAAAATTTGAAAAATTTTGCAATCAAGGCAAAGACCATCTTCCCCTAACAAAAATAATGCAATTTACTTGGAAAGAAAAGGCAGTAGTGCTTTGTCTTAATTGTAGGTGCCAGTCAGGTGTTTCCTCATGTGACTGAGGTAACAGCGGGCAAAATCTCATTCAAGATAACAGACTTGAGCAGGATTTGACTACGCGCGCCGCCGTAGTATAATTGGTAACACTTCCTTTTCGTTTTGGGTAGGTCCGGGTTTCGATCCCAGCTGTCTAAAATCTTGCCTGAAGTATTCCAAGGTTTTTTACTCAGTCACGCCAGACTAATTCCAGGATGGTAACTTGAAATTAGTCTGAGACAAAGATTTCTACAAGCCATAAATTCATTTAAGTCCAATTTATTTGGGCGGGATATGAACTGCCTCCATAAGTGGAATTCGTAGGCACAACTTCCATCATATTATCACAGGAGTTCGGTAAATACGCGATGGTTCAGTGATGTATTTATTAATCGGTTTATTTAATACCTATTTATTTTAGACGCCTTTTATCAATAGCGTTGAGAGTTTACGTATAAAATGTGGTGCTTTAGACTCTTTAAACATGAATATCATATAGAGGAAGCCATACTACAAATTACAGTCTCGAGTGCATACTCAAGGTCATAAAAAATGTCAAATGGAAAATTTTTCAAAGTTTGATAACTTCCACAATCTGAACTAATATTAACTTGACTAGCACATCATGTAAATCTTTTAAATCGGCATAGTATGTTGGTTTGGTATTGTCAGTCAGATAATGCAATTTCTTGTCTCTGAATGCCTCAAAGACAACAGCGATGCGCCTATGAACAATTGACCCAATTTGAACGTGGTCGTGTGTTATGGCTTGAATGGGGTGGATTCTTCTTTCAGAAATCACGGCAATACTGTAGCGGGTCGTCTCTTCCATTTATAACTGCTGACAGCAGTGGTCTCTGGAAGGCACTGCTACCTGAAGACTGATTAACGGGGGCTCGCGGTTCGCTGATGTAAGAAAAGATCGGCGTATTCGGAGAGTGGCTAAGATTAATCGGAAGGCGTCTGTAGCTGCAATTCGAGCAGTCGTGAGACCAAGTGTCAGACAGAACACAAACTGTTCTGAACCGTCTGCTGAAAAGTGGCCCCCAAATGGGTAGCCTATATCGTGCTTGCCGCTTATTACTTCCCTGCGTCAAATGGGTCCTCAATGCTGTCGCGCTGGAGGACAGAATGGAACTCTGTGCTCTTCACGGACAAGACCCGTTTCTATCGTGGATACGAGTGATGGACGTATTCAGGTCAAGCGGAGGCCTGGTTATCATTTCATATGTTGCCAAGCTGCATTCATCGTTTGCCATACCGGACAAACTCCAGGTATTATGACCACCCTCGTTGTTATTCCGAACAGTATGACGGAAAAGGTTTACATCAGAATTATGATCAAATCTGTAGTGTTGCATTCATGAGCGCTATTGTGTGTAGGGGGAAGAGACTATTGTAACTCAAAACCCCTTCCTCATACTGCACCAGGTCGAAACGTTTACTAGATTTTAGCCCTTCGGTCACATTTGAGATACCAATGGACGCTAAATGGTCACCACAATCAGCAACGATCATTGCCGATGTGAACGTTAAGGTGAAGTTGTCATTGAACGCCATCCCACAAGATGGTATCCTGCATTCAATGTAGCGGTGACTATGATATTACTGAAGAGGACGAAATTCAGCTTAGACATGGTGCTGCGAGCACATATTCTAAATTGTGGCCTTGTAACTTTCAATGTATCATTATAGTACATCATGGAGACTCATTTGGTGTTTAAGTTTTATTCACTTAGCACAATTCCTTCTTGGTTTTGGAATTTCGTTTTCCGTCAGTGTATTATGTTGTGTACGCAGAACGCAAAGCTAGTTTTGAAGAAAAACTTTCAAGAAATACAGTGAAAAATATGGTTAGTGATGTGAAATAAAAATTATAGATCCACAAAATGTTTACCAAGCACTTCGTAAACTTTAGATTTTGCGCAACTGATTTTTGCTTTATTCCCTCACAGAAAATATTAAATAAAATTTCATTTTTAAAATGAGAATTTTTGAATTTTTGTGACCGCAGGTGTGGTACACTTCTTCATTTCTTCTTACAAGGGAGAGTCACGATAAGTTGTGGCTGAAATCCGAATCAAACATAATATATCTGATTGAGCATAGTGAAATATGGAGAATGCCAAAATTTAAGGTGAGATGAGCAGGGGGAACCGGGGCTAGAGGGGACGAAACCTCGAAATTCACAGAAGTTAAAGGGTTATATCCAGGATGATTCAGAACAAAGGACATTGCTTTCGGGAGGTGATTCCTGGCATCAAAACAAGTAAAAAAGTTCCTATGAAAATGAGTGAAAGTCCGCTTCGTTTTAGAGATAAAGAGCTTCCAACTTGGAGCATTGGGAAGAAAATAATAATTCTCAATAAATAAGAAACGACGCATTGAATGAAAGTTTAGTTTGCGGAAATTTGTTTCTAGCAACATGGTGGACATCAGGAGTGAAAACACAATGCCACATGTTTGTCAGTGTTGCCAACCAGGTATAACGTTCAATTTTCTCAAATGGCATTACGCCGTGTTATTGGGTATTTTACATTCTATAGTGATGATAAACAACATACGTTAAGCCCACACCGCAGTGTTGCAAACTATGGATAAGACAGAAAGGTTTTCGCGATTTTATACAAACTACGGGTAAGTCCATCTGAAATCGTCCAGCTTGGTTGCTCGACCTCTGAAAATATTGTACCTTAGGATTTATATCCCCTATATAAGAATAGTACAAAACGGATATTCTTGTATTTCTATCCCCATCGATTAATTAATGGCGGCCATTTTTGTCTTGCTGTGGATACCAAAATTTGTGTTTCCAGACTTTTACGAAAAATATATTTGCGGACTGGTTTGTCATAGGACATTCAAACGTTTCATAGGCCATTTCTTCCTTTAAAGTCTGCTCGATAAGTTTATTCCTCTGCATGGAAGGCTATAATGGAATTGAACTGATCAAAATTGTATCCAAATGTGAAGTGAGGATAGGAGAGAGGAACGGATGCGGGGAGGTGTCGGTCAGGGCCTAATTTGAAGGTACCATTCCGGCAATTGCCTTGAGTGACTGAGGAATAACCCTGGAAATTCCTCAGTGAGGATGGTCGGCCGCTGGGATTAAACCCACGACCTCTCGAAGGCTAAGCCAACGCTCTACCACTGAGCTATGACAATAAGCATGAAAAGTTCATAACGATTTCCTGAAGGAAGGTACATTTTAAATGCTGCTTTGCACTTCAGTGGTAAACTATTCCAAACACTTCGCTTACATCATTACTTTGTTCACTATACATCCTGATAAAGGAGTGTATCACTATACCGTCTACTGCGTTCGCTTCAAACTTCTTTAATATATAGCGAGACGAGTGAAGAATTTCCTGTGTTTTTCGTACGCCAGTTGGTTAAAGCAATAGACTACCACTGAAATGACCCAGTTCTAACCTCGCTTCTGCCAACGATTTTACTGATTTGTAGACTATCAAAATTGCTTGCTGAATGTTGTAAAACACTGTCTAAAGATGATGGTGATGGCAATTTTCCTTTATTACTTTTTTCAATTTAGGGGGAAATGTTTATTGAAAGTGTACGAAAATGTGTAGAATAGCGTACCAAAATTAGTCAGAAGTTAAATAATTTATATTTATCCTGTACACATAAAAAAAACGCTACACATACATTCCTTGTGAACACATTTTGTCATTTAAAGTATACAGAAATAATCAGCTCATTTGAAACCTGCTTTTACAATTTTAAAAAATGCATCTTTTTTTAGAGTGTAGGTTTAAAAGGAAAAATCTTTTCTGAATGGAAAGTTAAATACTTACGTGCTATCTTTTTTTTAAAAAATAAAAACTATTACGTTATGGATCTTACAAAAGAACGCTTAAATGGATTTGACAGTTTTCTTTGTATTGCCTATCCTTAACTGTTCCAGTTTTTCTTTATTCGCAAGTAGTGCCCTAGTTTTTCGTTATGAATACTGTGGTGATACCCAAACCAATCAGAAATTAAGACAATTTGCAGCGAAAATGGTTCCCCACTGTTTAAAAAAAAACGCTCCAATAAGAAAGAAAGTTACTTCCTGTAGTCATGTTTCCACACAAATTGGTAAAGCCAGTTCTCATGTTGCTAAACTAAAACACTTCTAAATTTCAACATGTGAACGATAAATTTCAAATCGTCAGGAACATATTTATTCTATCCAAAGTTCTGATGAAACTTACCGTTACTCAGAGTCCCTGCATGGGATTTGTAGCCAAAATTACACTAGAAAACTATCTGATGTGTTAATTTCCGCCATATTAGCTGCTAAATGTTAAAGCTAGATTGCTCGAAGCACTTTCAGATTTATTTTCCATATTTTGTATATCAAAATCTGTGCATCTGATTTTCCTCTTTTGAATCAACAATTTCTGAAAATTATCTTGTTTTCTTCGTATAAAGCAACTTACAGTTGAGAAAGTTGTAAACTCAGAATATTCATTATAAGCGAAAAAGGGAATGATTAATATCGGTTTATATGAACACAAGTAGAAATCTATATATGTAATGTATGTATGTACAAATTCAGTCTGTTATAAATCGCACCAACCATGTGTTTGTCAATTATTTCTTATCGCAATGTCACATTTCCTCCGCACGCTCTATAATGCCTCTTTCGAAGCCGTTTTCGTAATCTCAATGCCAACCTGGAAAAAAGAAGAGCAGGGTCATTAATATCAACTTTTATCACCCGGGTCTCTGTCACTGCCACTTTTGACGTGGCATCTTTGAAATTACAGGGATGCCCGTCCTCGGTAAATAAAACTTTCTGAGAACGATGTTGACCAAATCGGATATAAAGCCTTTCTTGTATTAACATCCAGCCACTTGTCCAGAACGATTGACAAAAGTGAAATACTTTAACGGAGATGGATACACTGAACAGGATTTGAACCCTCCAAACCTTCTTTGCAACCAATTAGTGAGTACAGTTGTGGCTCCAATTTTTTCACATGTTCATAGCTGATTTTATTTTTATTTAAAAAATAAACATAACGTAACTGCATATATATTCATTGACATTAGGATATGCACAATGGCATCATGCACTTACGTGGAAAATATTGTTCTGATATGCAACCAAACAATGATATAAAAAATAACATTTTTCGTCGACGAAAAATTCAGTGTCCAAAAATCGCACCAAGTTGCATAGATTCCTCGTTTTACCTCACAGAGGGACATTTTTTATAACCCAAATAAAAAGCAGGAAAGCTAGCTATCCCCTGTGCGACACGCATTTTCTTGACCTACGGTACGAAGTGAGGTGGGGTGGTCTGTCCCACGCTCGACCGTCTTACCTTCCCAAGGTGCCCAGGAATACCAAGGACACTCTTGTACTCAATTTGATAGGAGGCTGAGTGCACCTCAGAGCGCCAGGCATGGGAAAACTGCGAGAAAAGTCTGCAGTTTCCTGCCCGGGATTTGAACCCGGGCCGCCCGATTCGTAGTCATACGCGCTACCGCCTGAGCCACGGCGACTCCTTTATAACCCAAATGGAATAATTAATTTTTATTTTCGTTAATGGATGTCGCACGCGAAAAAGACATCGCTGCAAATTTGGGAGAAATTCTTTCAAGACATTCGACAAAACTTCCGTCCACAACTATATTTGGTAGTGACTTCCATTGTTGAAATTGAAACCCCATTTTGTGGATGAATGCTACTTAGTTTTGTGGACAACTACCTAGGTATATAGCCAAAATTAGGTTTTATTTCTCTTTACTCTTAAATATTTTTATGGATATCAATCTTTATATGTAAAAGAGTCGTAAACTAAATGCAGCTCAGAGGTTGAATACTTTCTTTTAAAAATTTAATATTTCCTGAACATAGGTTGAAGCTTTGTTGGAAGCACAGATGATTGAATTTTTACGCCGGGTCTAGTGTTCATTCACTACTAAAAAATTGAATGTTAACCTATCAAGTCATGATAAAATTCTTGCTACAATGAAGATTTAACGCGTGGCGTGGTTAACTTTCAACCATTAATAAGAGTCACGGATTGTTGTTATCACCATCGGTTGGTAGCCACAAGATGAATTATATGGGAAGTTACAGCATTGTAGCTTACGCCCGTCCCGTGTTAGTCGCGGTGTGTCGTTTGAAGTGTTTACGCAGTATCGCAGTGTATAGAGGTGAGAAGATACCATAAGAATATATTAATGTTTATAATGAAAATCAAGAATATGATATAATAAATTGCTTTTGTAGCTGTCAATGAAATCCGATCACTTAAACTAGTCCCTCGTAGTGGAAATAGAAAACTCTTGTGCACCCATAAAGTACGTTAAAAACAGAACAGCTTCCTTGTATGCCTACCATTTGTATCATATGAGCATTAGTCGTTCCTGTGGCTTCATCTTCACCAGTATATATACTTAATAGCTTCATCTACTAGTAGTTTATTCCTATGGCTATACACGTTCAAAAATTGGATAGAATAGTTTTATCCGCTTTTTGGATGAACGTCGGTTTTCATTTTTTGTAGTGTTAGCCACTGAATCATATCAACTGTGGTTGAATAAAATGTATCAATATCTTGAGTCCGATTAAGTCCGTAAATTTACAATATTTTAAAGGAGCCGTAAAGTGAAAATGAATCACATACTATGCGAAATAATTCTGCTTCGATTTATGTACGAGTATGATCCAGTGAACACTACGTTTTGCAACGTAAGGGGAGAAAATGAATTGTTGATTTTTGTAATTACTTATTTGAGGACCATGGTAGCAATCGTGAAAAAGAACTCCTAGGATTGCCAGTTCTAACTTGGAGATTGGCGACTCTTGTTCGCAAGTAATCAACAGATTTCCCAAAGAATCGATGCAGTTAGTGTGACTTCTCTGAAAAGTTAAAATGAATTAAACAAATTTGAGTATTTATATTCCAACAAAATCTTCCTATTACTGTACCGTAGAATAAAATCAACCCAACTCTGAATTACTTACTTCCATTCTGTTGGAGTAAATATTTCGCGTAACCAAAATATTGAATCATTGATTTTAATATTTTTTTTCTCTTCTTTTTCTTGTTACGTTGCTACCTCGACTCCTGTTCCTCATCGATTTTATCCTGCAAATCATACCACCTTGTAACACTTCTTAGTCACATCAGGTTGCATAACATTCAGTTATTTTTTTGAAGTGGAGTTTCTCTTTAACAAATAAATTAATAATATTGTTCTTGCCTTTATTCCAGTCTGTACTATTTGAGATATATGCACACTTGGCAACACATGCTTTCAGCTTCCCTTTTTATGTATTTGATTAAAACTTGTTATCATCGTGAACATTTTGTTTAGAGTACCGAAATTATTTTCGCAATCTGTTTCTTCAGCGGGTGGTATTTTCTCCTGCTTGCACCTGAAGAGACAAACCAGTGGCCAGCTCTTCATTTTAGACTAACGTTAATTTTCAGTGCAGGTAGCGAGTGCTTTGGAATGAATTTGCTGTGGGCGAGAAGGGCTCTTGAGCCACGTTACTCATGGGATTAGACAAGAAACGTGGCGTGCTTGCCTGCTTGGTTTCCCGACCCGTCTTTGGTTGTGTGGATTGATTTTGTGTCACAACACACTGGGCCAGGATTTATAGCAGACAAGGGGACCTAGCTATCGTGTAGTACGGTTTTCCCGTTGACGCTTCGTCACTATGGCCCTCTTTTAAAACGCCTTTCAAAAAATATTTATAAACACATTATTATTTACAGGTTCATAGTCATACCGAACGTTTCAATTGATTATTTATGTAGTAGATAAGTCTTAAATACAGAGATTTCCTGAACTTGTTGATTTTGTTTACATTTTCTACACTTCTTCTGCTCTTAGGTGAGTTAATTCTCAGTATTAATATACTGGATTTCAATTGCAATTGATTAACGCAGTCTGAAATATTTTAACATAGTAAGTTTCCGGAAAACTACATATCGCTAGGATTGTCGTCAGTGCCTGATATTGGTATCATTCTGTTGTGAAGCATTACATTGCTTGCTGTAATTCCTACAGTGATGAAGTGCTGAATGTTGGTATTCACTGTAGTTCTGGTTCAGAACACAATAGAAGCTTTAATTAAATTATCCAGTACATCAGAAATATAAGAGGAAGGAAAATTTTTCATTTAAGCTAGCTTCTTTTTACTGTGATTTTTTCTGAAACATTCTTGGAAAAGGCTAGGCGACCTAGTTACCTGAAAATTTCCAGTAACTCGACTAATAAAAATCAAACGTCATTCAGTTTTTCTAGGATGGT
>JAGDQP010051832.1:0-13926 GCA_022664845.1 Lepisma saccharinum | reverse complement strand
TGTCTGACCTCTTTCTGTTAAAACTGTCACATCTTCAAGACAAGTCTGCAGTTGCTCCACTAAAATTTTATTCTACTTTTTTTCAGATTCTACTTTTATGTGTGTGAATAGGCTCTAAAATATTATATTGTGATCCTTGTTGTCTGAATATTCCGGTTCCACATTGCAGTTTGTTGCTGGCGGAATTTTACTTTCTTATTTTGCATAACATGCGATAGGTTTATAACCATAGAGACTACGAAATCATCCCAGTTGGCGAGGAGAGAAAAGTACTTGATTTCCCTCACGTATTACATGGATTAAATGTTGTCTGTGTAACAATGGCAATATTAACATGACGTGATGAAGTTTTCACGTCATGTAAACTAATAAGCATTTGCATGTCAGATGAACATGACTTGTGTGTGTGTGTAATTTGCTTATTTGATTGATGTACATTCAATTTCTTTGTAATTTTAATATTCTGATATTTCTTAATCCTTTTCTTTCTTGCGGTCAGCAATCTTTTTTTCTTTTTAGTTCATTTCTCATAGATATACAGAATGAACATGTGTTTTATATTGGTGTAAATACTAATTCTTTATTCATGTATTTTCAAAATGATTGTGCATTCTTGATTCGTATGTTAAAATGTAGCTAAGCTTAAAATAACGTAGAGAAGAGCTGGAAGACAAGATTTTTATGAACAGAGAAAAAGCAGATCCTAAAGAAGGTTCTGTGGGTTTGAAAGGAACCTACCATTATTGTATTTTTAATGTGTACATGCATGTTTGCATTCTGTTTTTTCATGTAAGCAGCTTAAGAGTGAGACAGCAGTGTTTGAATCCAAGGTGAGAATAGGGATAGACGCAAAGTGATTTTTTTTATTTTTTCTGGTTATTTCTTACGAGTAAGTTGATTTGACCCGGGTAGGGGGTGATATATAAATGGCTGGGCTGGTTTGGCACAGTACAGTGTTAGTGACAACAGTAATGGTACAATTTTTCTCGTGCTTTGCTGTCTTCTTGTTTCACCTTCTTTCTTCTCTTATACATATTCCGATCTACGAAAAATAAAAACCGTAGCATCCACACCCGCGAGAAATGCTTTAGTTGTATACATGCATGCGGAGATCGCTAGTAGAAGTTGGAGAGCGGTCACTCCTCAGACTGGGACTATCCGGGGACCCTGAGAGTCAAAAGTGCCTTATTCTTATTTTTTTTTAAATGGTACGAGTTGGCAAAAAATGGGAATAAGGGACGTGAGGAACTTCTATTTTTTTTTCAGCAACACTTGACCGATTTTAAACTAATTAATAAAATTCGTTGATTGGTAATTTTTCTCCGTTGTGGATTTGTAGCTTAAGAAAATACATGGCTTGGGGGAAATATTTACGAGTACTGGACATTATGAACAAGCAATATTAATGAGAAGGTACTTCCAACTCAGCTATTCTTACTTAGTTGTCAACAAATACTCTGGTAGAAATTTATAACAGAATGTTTTATTCTGAATGTTAGCTTCTATGGAAGTATCTAACCTTTTTTCATCCATCTGCTATACTTCATTATTTTCATAATGAGAAGTTCGCTTATTCCGGTTCAGCTTTCGCTGTTTCTGGTTACACTTATCAAACCTTCTTTCATTGTTATCCTACTTTGCTAGCTCGTTGGAACGGCCTACTTTGATGGCCATGAATTGAGCTATGTTCAGATTAATTCTCAAGTATTACGTGGTGTGATCAAACTTATGATAAAGGAAATCTGAATTGGGAAGTTATGTGTGAAAGTTGAGTGTAAAACATATACTAGGAAACGCAGCTGACTTGTTTTTGAGAGCGTTGGACTGGTTTCGATTCCTAAGGATTCTGAGACAAGCAGAGTAAACTTTTCAATTGTTTTTAAGGAAAGCAATGTGCCCAGTCTCGCAGTTATATGTTTTTAAATACTGTACATACCCAAGAATATTTTTCTTGCACACTTGCATACATTCGTTGCTGTAATTTAAAGAATACCTGAGATTCTGGTTTCTAGGTTTACTCTTTCCGTCACTAAGATCCTTTAGCGGCCTCTACCATTTAACATTATAAATTTCCATAAGGGAAGTCTCAAGTAAACATTTCCACTGTTTTTGCATTCCACTTTACAAAACTAACTGAAAATTTGTGCCCAATCTGCTGGTAAAAACCGTTTAAATATTTTCTATGGCACCCATAAAGGTCACAACCCACATTTTTCTCAGTCACCTTGGCGCTTTGCTAGTTCTGTCGAATAGTTCAAATATCCTAATCTTTTGTTCAAACTTGTTTTAATTAATTACTGCCTCCCCCTCCCCCTTATATTCCACATTTATACAATTCTTTTGCGTCTATTATTTCGTTCAACAGGAACACAATTCTCAAATGACTCCGTCTTTGGGACTAACAACGAGCCTTATGGGTAATATCGTTGCATATAGGAATCTCGTTGGCGAAGGCATTACAGACCGAAAATGGACTCTCCCAGAGAGGTCCAGTTTCTGTTTAAAATACAAAATCTTGTTATACCGCAATATAGAGTCTTTGTAGCAGTTGCAGACAACAAATTTCCGTCCAAAATAGCTCTACCTTTCAAGCTAGCATATGTATTGTATACATAACTCAAAACCTATTTAACAAAAAGTGAAGAGGTCCAGTTTCTGAAATAGCTGATTCAGATATAAAGTCTCCTAAACATAGTGTCAACAGAAGCCCAACGATAATAGACGAATATCTGCATCGCACCAAGCAATGTACTCGTTAGGTTCCTCATTCCTTTACCGACAATCAGAAAGCAGTCTGGCTTGATTGATGTCGATTAATGCCAGAAAAATTCAATGGTAGTGTAAGTCGGGATGTCTGAAAGCTCCTCAAAGGTGACGAAACGTGGCGTTTCCACTACGAGCCGGGTACTAAGCGTCAGGCCAAGATCTGGTATTTTGAGATGAAGCACCAAGCACGATAGTGACAAGAGGTGGATGTGTTAGGGAAAATGATCATTTCTATTTTTCTTTTCTTTTTTTAAAAAAAAAACACATTTTGCAAGCATTCTTCTTGATAACGAATGCACCGTCACTCCAGAGTGGTATAACACGACTTGCCTATCGAAGTCTTCAAACAGTAGACAGACAAGCATCCAATAGAAACAGGACATCTCATAGGAAAAACGCTCCTGTTCACTTCGCTACAAGAACATGGACTTTTTACATGTGTTAATCTGAATGCTACCACATCCACCCTACTCTTCAAACTTGGCTCACTGTGGCATCGTAGTGTTCCAAGTGAAGGAGACACTGTGTGGGTGCCAGTTTTCTTCGCATTGTGAAGCTGTTGTTGCAGATTTGAAGACAGTGAACTATATTCAAGAAAATGACTGGCAAACAGAAAGAAAAAAAACATTTTCTAAGAGGTTTTTGAGAATGCATACGCTTGTATATCTCAGAGGCTGCGAAAAGGGCTTTCACATAAGTTAAGTCATTTACCAACATATAGAAACTTTCGCCATGACACTGAAATTGACAATTGAAGTTGTCTAAACCAATACTTATAAACATTAAAAATATAGGGGAAAGTTGGACAAAACGGGGAGGTGTAACTTGACTAACCAGAATGCTTTTCGGCTCCAATGAAACTTTCATCCTTCTACTATACAATGGTGTAACTAAACATTGCAGTGCTGTTTTCGTTTCTCCTGGAAATTACATTTTTTTTTAAAAAAAGGTCAGTTTTGTCTAATCAGTATGATAAAATGGGGTAGTCATTAGGGTACATCAATAGTAAATTGCGTCACACATAAAAAAATATTAGCATAAACCTATAATCCCGGTTTATGAGTGCAGAAACTATGAAAGCAGCGGTAATAATATTCCTGTTTCAATTAGGTTTCCAGGAATGGGGGATTTTGTAAAACTGTATTTTTTTTCACAAAAGATAAGCCCCAAATTACTTTCTTTGCTTCTATTTGTTTCTTTAAATATTTCTTATTACTGGGCCAGTTTCTATCCAATTTTATATTTTAATAATATTTATGTTATTTAGTCTCAATGCTTAATATCAACTCCATGGAATAAAACTCACCTTCATTTTCATGTTTGAGACATGTTTTTAGTATCTGATTTTAGATTTCCATTTAATTTTCAACAATTATTCTTCAGAATAATTTAGTTGGAAACACGAATTGCAACTAAATCGAAAATAAACCTATTAGTATCAGAATAACATTTACTGAAATACATGACACCCCGCTTCTTCATCACCTTCATGGACTGACAAATTGTTGTAATAAAAGTGTGAAGCTGGCAACACTGCACAACATTTTTGCATGAGTTAGACAGGACGCATCCAGCTTAGTCTCGTTTCAGTGGAACTAGAAGGAAGATGCTTTCACGGTCGATTTATTGTAGAGTCAAAATCTGGTGTGTCTCACTAATTAATCATCAACTCCATAGAACTTATTATCATAGTATTTTATCCTAATTTCGGTTTCCTATAAACATGAGGAGAAGCCAAACACTGAACATCTCATTCATGCTTCATTGTAGAATTCCATTCCCACTGTAAGGAACATGGGAATGAAAAAAGTTTAAAAAGTCAACTCCATGGGCATTAACTCGATGAACATCAACTCCATGGAAATTACTCTGTATTTTGTAAATGGAATAAATAAATAATACAATATTGATCTTTGAGTACCTTCCAAATGCCTCCAAGATTCGTACAAACTAACACCTTTACAATTTAAAATAGTTGAAAAAAATACTATCCAAAAAGTCTGTTTCTGGAGAACGACCCATACAAAAAATGCACAATATTTTTAAAATTTCCAAAATAATGCCTCTTTTTATCGTTATATAAAACAGTTTTAATTAACTCAGAAAATACCTACTTACAATCTCGATACAAAAAGCGAGACACATTTTAACCAACAGCTTGCTTCACTTTTTGTCCTAGTGTCTAAGTTCTAGGATTTCAAGATGGCTCTGGTCAGCAAGTTGCACCAGATCAAATAAATTGTCACTCTATTACTCCTAAATAAATGAAAAACAAGGTAAAATACTTACATTTTGCCGACCAGGTTTAACAAATCCACAAACGAGCAAAAATTTAATGTTGAAATAAATCGAAATGGAGAAGAATCTTTATTTATTTTTTTAACAAAGTCCACTCGGAGACACGCTATTTATAAAACCACAACTCCAACTGAGGAGATTGCCTCTCTGGTGCATCCAGTAAGTAATTCAATTCCGACCTGGTTTATGGCACCAGTTATGAATTCAGGGGGTTGGCCCGAGGGGAATGTGCCCCCGCCCCCGAGATTCAAAATTCTCCTAGGAGAATTTGTTGAATTTACCTATTATATTCTGGAATCTTTATCCAGATCTGTGTAGGTTCCAAAGATTTTTAACCAACATAATATACATGTGTGTGATTTCTTTTCTGCGGGAATCGCTTGTGTAACCTTTTAAGATCAATAAAACTTTGCGTATTATAAGTAATTTTGAACCTCGAGCAACTTATGGGTTTTGCCAATGTTTGTTATGTTTTTTTTGTAGATAAAGTGTTTGTTGCCACAATTACAAGTATTTCCATTTCGTAGTACATCTGCCCGCCTGTTTTTTCATTAGCGATTGGAATGTTAATGGGGAAAAGTTTTGTTTGATATCTTTTTGTTATGTTCGGTTCTTTCTTCTCTTAAGCATTATATATGTATAAATATTATGTCCTTTTAAACGACCTAAGAGTGGAATCGATGAATGTGTTGTTTTAAGTGAATTTTCATGGACTAAACGTTTGTCAGATAATTTCAGATTGGTGATTTCTTTGCCCTCGTATTTGAAGTTTATATTGAAGAGCGATTTTATTATTATATTTGTTTTCTAGTACACATTTTTTTTAAATAAAATATTTATTTTGGAACACTAATATCTTTGTTCAGCTACTACAAATACTGTTGGTGTGTGTGATTTCAATATTTTGAAGATTAATGTACACCTCTTATTGAACATAGTTGTTGATAATCTGTTCAAAGAGGTCACTCTATTTTTTTCTAGACGTTTCAAGTTTATTGTTTATTTGTCGCCCAAACATTATATTCGGTTGGATTATATATCAGATAATCTTTCTATTAGGGATTCTGTTCTGCCAATATAAGTTTTGCTCTTTTCATTTTAGTTTTGGTTTGGACTTGATTTCGTGTTAGCTCTTATATTACTTAAGTGACTGTGGGAACTCAGTAGCATAATACACAGAAATATCTTATACTAGATGCTTTTTCTTGTACATAACTTTCAGCTTCTGAGAATTAGTGTAAAACAAACATTAGTAGACGCCTTTTATTCTCTTTTTTTGGGAGGGTGAAATTAATTTAGTCCAGGATTTTTACCAGACCTGGTTTGGTAGGAGCGCTCAAGGACAGGACATCCTATGCCATCCATATCCCATACACAGTAGTTTTATTTACTTTTAGTATATATCGCTATTTATATTTTATTTTAGTCCGTCATCTTATAAAGGGATGGGGAAAGGAGAGCTTTTCCCTAACTTCTGTTAACTATTTCTGTTGTTCATTGCACTCCAATCTATAGTTTATGCAAGCGATGTAGGATTGTTTAAAACAACGGTAGTTTTGAAAGTACTTTTAACATGAATTTTCTTATCCGTTTGGCCAAATTTTGCTTACACCATTTTATGCTAACTACTACAACAAGTGATCAATCTATTATCTTCCTTGGCAGCATTTTTAGTGTGCTACCACCTAAGCGATAGATCCTTCCCTCTTCATCTTTGTTATTTCTCCAAATGTGTATCTGGACTTCCTGGATAGTCGTCTTTGGATTGGGCACTGCGCACATGTCGGCAAAATCTCTTGTAGCGCTATTTGCTTGTGAAGGCAGAGAAGCAAGGAGCTAAGACGGTTTGATTATTTTCATATCCAAACCGTCGCATTTGTTCTCAGGACAAGTTTGCTGAGTACCTGTGGTGCTGTTAAACCGACAGGATTCGACTCTTTGTTCCCAGATTGAGATTTTTATTATTAATACATTCTCAAAGAGATATCGTTTCCGTACGATAGACTGCACACTTAGTAAAGATAACGCATCAGTGTTTAATTTTGAGTATATTTTGCAGTAGCACCCCCCTGTAAGGAACTTTTAGGGAGCCTTCTAGAAACTTCTCTTAATGTCAGATTTCTAAAACGGAGATTCTCTCTAAACTGCGTGAAAATTCCCGTCCAGTCATGAACATTCTTTCACTTTTATCAACTATGAGAATTTTTTGCCGGCCGGGTGGTCCTGCGGTCTGCGGCGGTAGACCAAGACTTGAAGGTCCCGGGTTCGAGTCCCGGCAGGGGCATGGGTGTGGATTTTAATAGCTAAGGGGCAAATCGTGATGGGCCGAAGTCAAAAGTTACTAGACTGGCCGATATAAAAATAAAGTTTACCAAAGTTTTCTGAGAAAATTTTAAAATCGAATTTTGAGGCGACTGCTCTTGCAATTCTGGCCGGGTTTCCCAATAAATCATTTTTCACCTAGTTATAAGTCACATGTAGGCTCCCCTGGACACCTGTCCCCCTCCGCATCGTAGAGTCTCACGGCATTGTATTTACGCTCCTGATATTTCGTTAATATGAGTTACCTTCGGCAGCATTAATTCTTTAAAAAATTCAGTAATTTACTTGAAAAGTCCCCCCCTTCCCAATAAACTCAATTACGCCCTTCCCTGCGGGTGAAAGTGTATATGAATTCATCACTGACACACCTTCCCTTTCTACCCGATTTCCCCGTTTTAGCAAACTTTCCTCTACTTGTTTTTAAGTGCAACATTCATATTTATTGCTTTTGCTTCTAATTTAAAAAGCATGAACAAATTAAACTTTTAACTGTACTTAAGATAGAAGTGTCAATAATGCGATGTTTATTTCTTCTCTCAAACGAACTTCTCGATTCCTAAATTAACGAAGAACTTAACAGAGAAGGGCACTTATTTCACGTGGCTTCTTCTTCATAAAATAATAACGACATTGAGGTTTGGCTACTATTCTGAACGAGAGGCATGGAAAATGACACTTCAATTCAATAAAAATATATCCTTAATGGCGAATTGCGTCGCCTGAGTGAACAATTTTAATAGGAGCACAGAAAACATATCTCTGCCTGTCATTTTCACATCATTCTTGAAGTGTTTTCAAGAATAACTACGTAATTGCATTTCGTTCTTTATGCAGTATCAGAAAGTTATTAAATTCAAGCAAAGAAGAAGCAGATGTCTTCTCACAAGAAGTATAATTAAGGAAAGTTGTTTTTGAAATAGACTCGGAAAAATCTTCTGTGAATAAAAGTTATTGAGTTCAAGGACTAGTAGTGTATCTTCACCTATAATTTGAGAGCAAGATTTCAAAAGAGGAACTTCCATTATAGATCTAACTTTAGACTTGTTATAGTCACACAAATATATGTGAGTGAAAGTGGTGATTGTCTTGTCGCCAAGCAGTGGTGAGAAAATGGAAGGAAAACTTATTAAAACTATTTTCCAATTTCTAGTTCCTTAGTTCACGAAATCTAAAGGTTCATTACTATGGATATAGAAATATGCAGTAATTTCCGCTTAATACACAGGTTTACGTTCCCATCTGGTACCTTCTTTGTAAACCCTCCTCCCAAATGAACCCAGATCCTAGTCTAGGCCGTAACGTCACAGACTTCGGATCGGCAATGGGTAGGTGGGTAGAAACCTCGTTATTGACTATCCTGTCTGAATTTTTCCAAGGTTTCTATAACTTTCACTAGCCGAAAGCCGAGATGGTGCCTTAAGGCCCCGGCCAATGCTTTCCCTATCATGACCTGAGTCAAAGACGCCAAAAGGTCATATAAATTCAAATTCAAAATTCCCTTTCCCACGATCTTCATAATCAAGTGTGACAAAACACATTAACGCGCTCCCAGTATGGAAACCACTATATTGAAAGCTGTTCTTTGCTTCACAACTACTAATATTTTGAATTTGTTTGAAAAACATTTCCTCCAATATGTAACCAGTGCTTTTTTCTGTCTTTCTTCACTACATTTTATAGTGTTAATTTCAATTTCAAAAATCGTCCGATTCCTGTGGCTCACCCTGTATATATTATTCTGTATCTTAAAAGAGTAATAGTATTATGGTAGCTATATGGTCTGAGGCTAGAAACCAGCGTCTTCGAGGTTCCGAGTGAGATATGAATATTTGTGAATTACAGAAACTCAACAACTTTGACAATAGAGAGGGGCCGAAGTCATTAGCAAGTAAAATGGCCCAGAAATAGAAAGTTTATCAAAGTAGCTAGAGTATCTATGTACTAAAAATATTTAAAAAATATCGAAAATAAAGAAAAATGTTAGTTGTTACCTTGAAATATATGTATCGTTCTTCTACAAACTATTTAGTTGTTGGATATAAAAATCTTCAATCTTTCTGTTTTGGTAAATTTTCCCCAGAATATTTAGTGAGAAATTTCGAAATTAATGTTTATCAATTTTTATCTATCACTACCAATATGCAGCTTACAACGAAAATAGAGACTCGACTATTGCTGAACAAATTATAGGAGCCATGACTACAAAAAAACATTGGCCAAGGTGCACAAAATTAAACTTCAGAACGAAACCTCTGGAACCACCTCTGGCACTTTCGCACATCCACAGCACCCTGATCATATAAGGCATTGATGTTTCGTGCCGCTGCGCTGACTGGATGTTCCTGGTGAGATTCATACAGCATGACGTGCCGTATTCTCCGACAATGCCATGATCAAACACGGAGTAGACCGTTCCAAAACGTAAAGAAGACCGTTTTCCTTCTACATACTGCTGCACAATGAAGTGCGCTATATGACACGGCTATGGCACGTGATGTCTATTTCACTATTCGCTCGTCAGATAGCGTCATTGCAGTGGTCATCGCACATACGACATTAATTATGGGATAACCCGGTATAAAATTATATAAATGTTATAAAGCAAATTTTGAATTTTAATAAATAATGAGGTATCCATGGATAAAGCACTCCCACTAGAAAAATGAATTGCCGCCTTTCTTTGAAACGGGAAGTATGAATGATCAACAAAATGAAAAAGGGAGTGTCCCACGAACAGTGGAAATCAATGCAAATGTGGAGTAAGTGAGACAGAATGTGGTACAGAGCCGTAGAAAATCTGCTCCACGACGATATATGCAGGATATGGTTACAGCAAGATGGAGTCAATGCCCACATAGCTTCCACAAGCATGGAGCTGATAAGAGCAACATTACCTGTGAAGCTAATCTCCGTTAAAAAAATATTGAATGGACACAGAAATGCCTGACCTTACACCTAGACATTTTTTTTCTTACGGGGATTCTTTAAGTAAGAAATTCTGAGAAGATAGTTGCAGAGTATCCGGGAACTGAAGAATCAGATAACCAATATAGTGAACAGCATACTGGTAGATGTTCTCAACGGAGCTGAACGAAGAGCAAATTGGTTAGTGTTTAGAAAAGGGAGGTGCACACTTTGAGCACGTATTCCATAACAACCGTTAAGCAGATTTGGACTAAGTTGCATGCGTAGTGTCATTTGAAAAAAACTTAAACAGTTACCAGTTTAGCAATATATCAACCTGATTATAGCACGTTTTAAAAAAGTCTCTACAAACGTAAAATTATTCTAATACAACGTTTATGATTTATCAAGGAATATTAAGTTATCACTGTAAGAAATTGATTTTGGGTTGCCAGTTGCAAATTCAGGGGTGTAGCCACGGGGTGCACAGGGGAGCCGTGGCCTCCTAATACTGTGTTTGCCCCCAAAACGAAAATTGGAATAATACAGTAGATATAATAAGTTCTAGGCAATTCGTACACGATGTCTATAGGCCAGTTTATCTGAAATCACCCAGCTTGGCTGCTCAGCCCCTTAAAAACGGTTTTTATATATATTTACATATCTCATATAAGAACAGTCCAAAACGAGAATTATTTTATTTTTCCAATTAATGGCAGCCATTTTTTATTGCATCGAATGCCAAAATTTGTGTTAGCAGACGTTTACGGAAAATGTAATGTTTGCGGACAGGGTTATCATAAGGCATTGAAACAAACTCCATTCTTTCCTTTAAAATCCTTTATAATGCTACTCTTCTGCATCAAAACCCTAAACCCTAATCGAACTGGTCAAAATAGCATCCAAATGTGATTGTTGAAATAAAAACAATTCAGGGGGTCAGGCCCCTTTGCCGCCCGGAAGGGACTGAATATCAAAGTTGAAGTTCTGTGCACATATCAAAGTATGTTAAAAGTATGATATATGCTTCCTAATTTTTTATGATTTTTTGAAAATCCAAAAATTCGTATTTTATGCATTTTGGAGGTGGAACAAAATTAAATAAAAAAAATATTTTTTTCTCAAGTTATACATTTATGTCAGGAGAAACTATAGTAAAAATTTGAACCTTAATATTTGAAGTTGGAAACAAATTTGGTGGAAATTGGGGGTGAATAATGCTCGTGGGCGCTATGGTATGAACATTGCAAACCCTTATCTCTGGTGACAGACCAGAGGAAAAAATCTTATTATCTTACACGTTAGGCGCTTATGTCAGGATAAACTAAGGCAAAAATTTCAGCTTTCATATTTGAATTTGAAGGGAGTTACAAAGTTGCAAGTTGGGGTGTGAATAATGCTCGTGCGCTGTTAGTGAAATGTTATATTACCACCAGAGTGCCAAGTAAGCATGTGAATACTTGAAATATCATTGTAAGAGAGTTTATTTTATATACGTCCAGTGTTCAGTTGGCAATATGACTGCTCTGCACTTTCACTGTCTTTTTTCATTCCATTAATCCACCATGCCATTTTAAGGAAAACGTTGCCTTCTTTTACGTGTGTGTGGGAAGCGCTTATACAGCTGTCTACATCTCTTATAACTTAAGCACATCAATTATCATTGCAACAGTAAAATCGTTCTTCACAATTCTGATAGTAATAAAGAAAACTTCTTTTAGCAACCATTCTTTATGCGAGCTATCAAAGTACGCACGACCATAATTCATCCCCAATTTATAAACCTGTAACTCCCTTCAAACTCAAATATCAAAGTTGAAATTTTTACTGTACTTGCTCCTGACATAAATGTATAAATTGTTGAAAAAAATAGATTTTTATCTAATCTCCCATCAGAGATACGGACCTTAAATGCTCCTACCAAAGCGTGCACGAGCATCATTCATCAACAATTTGAAAATTTGTGACTTCATTCAAATTCAAATATTATTTAAGTTCAAAATTCTACCGTAGTTTCACCTGACGCAAATGTATAACGTGTGAAAAAATTGATTTTTTATATTTTTTCCCACCAGAGCTACTGGGCCACAAATATGCATCAAATACATTTTATTTTTCAAAAAATCATAAAATATCAAGGAGGCACAAATCAGCCTTCATGTACTGTATACGTTGAAAATAGCTTGATATGTAATAATGTACAAGAAATCAACTTTAATATTAAATCCCTTCCAGGCGAAAAAGCGCCCTGAAAACCGAAATTGTTTTTATTTCGACAACCACACTTGCATGCCAAACTCTATAAAATCCAGTCTGCAAGTATTACATTTTCCGTCAACATCTGGTAACACAAATTTTCGTATGCGCCACAGTAGAAAAATGGCCGCCATTAATTAATCGGTTGCTACAAAAATAAAAGAATGCTCATTTTGAACTATTCTTATACAGTATAAGAGATACAAGTATCTAAAAAAACGAAAGGGATTGAGCGGCCAAGCTGGACGATTTCCATTACTCTATGCAAAACCTTGCTTAAATAAACGTTGGACTATTTTGGATAAACACGAAGTATGATACCCTTTGGTGTTTGTAAAGGTGCCTCTCTAAGTAAATATGAGCACACACACCCCGCGACAATTTGTCTGGTTACACTGCTGTGGAAAGAAGAATGAAGCTTAATTCGACAAATGATAAAGATTTTTTTTTTTAATAGTACAGAAATCAGCCAGTTGAATTCTGTTATTTTGTGTATCTTTTATATCATCCAAGCAGAGATATATTAATATAAATATGCCATCCGTTGGTCAATTAATGAACTATTTAAATTGCGGAATATATTCGGGAGCAGTTATCTCGTTTTCGCTAGAAACGTCACTTACCATTATCTACACTCGGATGCCTCAAATAGCAAAAAAAACTTGTAGAAAGCATTGTATTTACATCAATAGAAAGTAATGTTCCTATTGGAATAATATTATAAATGAAAAAAGGAAGTACTTTCACTTTATTTGCAAGGAGAGATCTAATCCGTCGATGTTTCCCTATTTTGTTCCTCACAGACGAAACGACATTTTCTTTTTTTTTTAATTAAAAGTGTATTTTTTTTTCTAGCTCGTTCGTTGTATTGCGTTTTCCGAAACCTACATCGAGCCGATAATGAGAAACACGTTAATTTTGTAGCCTGGGGTGTTGAAGAAAACTCTCGGAGGAGTTGAAAACTGCTGCGAGCAGAACTTCATCTCATTCCGAACAACGACGCCCTTGGGAGTCTGATCATACCTCGTGTATTCTATATGTGTGAGTGTATGGGTATGTGCTGGGTCAACAAGCAGCGACCTTAGCAACTACATCAAGCGGTGATACCATTTCCACTGCTCTTTCTCTCTCTCTCTCATTTTTACTCCCTTATTTCACACGGGCTACAGAACAAAGAGATTAAAAATAAGAAAAAAGTAGTTTCTTTGTTGGGTAAATGGAAAATTGTTGTAGCCAATAAGAGAAAAGTAGAACACATTTATTTCATTCAAAGAGAAATAGAGAATTCACACAAACTCACAGCAAACTTTATATTTTCCTTCTACAATTAATTTCTTCTCTCTCTCTCTCTCTCTCTCTCTCTCTCTCTCTTTTTTTTTT
>JAGDQP010051831.1:176-13927 GCA_022664845.1 Lepisma saccharinum | reverse complement strand
TATGTAGCAACTGCTGTAGCGCATGCTTCTGAACAGCTGGTTGTGTAGGTTGTCCGGGAACTTGAGAGGGATGACCAATAGCACCAGGGGCGTTCAAAAGTTGTTGCTGAGGCATTAACTGATTGGGAGTTGGTTGTTGTAGACCAGGATTTTGCTGGAATCCACCAGATGACGGATAGCTGCAATCATTAGAGAAGGGTTAATTGACTAAATACACTACCTAAAAGCATTATCAATATATCAAACATAAATTCAGATGTTACCTCTATCAGAATATTTACGGTTTGTAATTCTTATTATCCTATTCTATCAACTATCACTTATTCAGGCCACTATTACCATTACGAGAACCTGCTAGGGCGATTTTGAATCACCTTAATTCATTTTTAAAGTTATGGAAGGGAGTTAAAAATATTTATTTCTTATAATATGGCAAAAGTACTAAAAAAATATTTTATTCTCTTTAAAAAAAAAAAAAACAATTTGTAGCGGACGAAACTTCTGTAAAACACTCGATGCAAGTAAGATTTGATGGGAAAACGTATTTTTATTTTTAAAAAATTGCATAGAAAATCCCCGTTTTCTAAATGTACGAAAATAACAATGGCTTTTTAGTAAAGGGACTACTGCGTGCAAATTTACTGCGTTTTAAAATTAGCACTTAACTAAGTGTAACAAATAGGAAGATTTTCTATACGCAAATTCGAAGGAAGAGGACAGGGAAAGAGGCGTGCGGAGCCCCAGTGTCGAGTGGTTATGGCCGCGGACTTCAGAACTGTACTACGACAGAAAGAACATTTAAGGCCTGCTGACAATCTTGAGTTTTTCAGGATTTTTCAGGATTTGTCTTTTTCACCAGGTGACTACCGGGATGGCATCTAAAACCTTGGTAGTAAATCTTTCCGATCCTTGCATCCGGAAGAGTGCTCGCCATATGACTCGATCTAGGCCAAGCTGCCTATCTAGTTCACAGAAAATAACGAAATTAAGGGGAAATGGCAACGAGAGAAACTTGCTTCAAATGGTAAACCAGATCGATTTATTTTCCATTTTGGGGCTCTGTGTTCTGTTCACAAAATACTATTTATCATGTATCAGTCGCTTTTTTAAATTTTTCTTTGAAAGCCAAATAGCAGAACAAGTTTTAAAAAAAGCGCGACAATAGGGTTTCTAGCATTTGAGTTCCACGCATATCTACGACTGTAATGATAACATTGCCGATCACCAGTTGAAGAATACAATGCAAAAGGATGCGGATTCACTATTAGAAAAACTGACGATTGCTGTGATGTTTTAACCTCATCGATATAGAATATCAGGAGGGTGTGCAAATTGCTAAAAGGATGAGAAATTTCCATGCAATACCATACGAAATTTGAACCTGAAACCGTTCTTTTTTTCACAGTAGTTCGATTAATGGACCTTCACCTTTCTTCCCTTGTACTCGTCAATAGATTAGACAAGTAGTAGTAATCAAAGTGGAAAGGAAGAAAGTGCTGGTGAAATGTGACTCCGTTCAAACATAACATGAAAACCAATATGCCAAGGCATCAGCATTTCGCCTCCGATAAAATTAAGACTATTTCACCCTACTACCAGATACTACTTCTCTATATTGTGGAAATTAATTTTCTTAAAACAACAAAGTATAATTATTACTTGCGCACCTATTTGAATTTACTGAATCAACTATAGAATGTGAACAAGAGAACGACATTTAATAGGGCAGAATTTCAGTAGAGAATGCAAATTTTTAACAGGAATTTTTAATAGCGTGCCTTATCAATGCGTTGACTTCAAGAAAGCTGTAACACATTTAGTAAATAACAATTTGTTAACTACTTTACACTTAATTATAAAGTAACTGTCGAATCTGGACAGCGGAATGTTCAAGAAAAAAGTGGAGACACTGAAGTCAGAAGTAAACACTTTGCAACACTAAATCCACCAGCGAAGAATAAGAACTGAACATATAAGGCACGAAGTAACAATTTTGTAACTACCTGACTATCGCATGTTTCAATTCTGGATCATCATAGAACTCTGCATGCAGGTGACTAATGCATGATCACATAAGCCATCCAACCAAGTACAGTCTCTATTTCGAATAACACATGACACTGTGATATCGGTTATTCCTTCAGCGACAAGGAGGGGGCACGGTCTGGGAATTTTATTTTGTGTTGATAGTAGTTTACCCCTTCAGGTATCAATATATACGAACATGTTAGGGCACACTATTCGGCCAATTGCGACCGAGCACGAGTCAAAGTTTACGGGCCTTCGATACATCTCTTAGGCCTTAAAATGTTCTTCGCTGTTATCGGCCCGGGGGCCTGAAGAGGAAGAATGGTGGACGAGATGTCACAGGTTCGAGTCTCGGATTTCTAAATAATAATAATAATAATAATAATATACCAGAATGAATATTCCATGCCCCCATGGTAAAAACTCAATTCTCTTCTACAACGATTACAACTCTGATTCCTGGGTAGAAATAACGCCATCAACTCCTTTTGAAGGAGTCATTCCATGTGAAATCAACACACACTTTTTAACAAAATCCTACTTCACTCTCTCAGATTTCTATGATTTTTGGTTTATTGCTAGTATCCGTTGAGAATATAAAAAATATAAATTTTCAGATTATTTGACGCACTCGTTCATGTTCCATGGAAGTTCAAAAAGTCAAATGTTCTGTGTTTTTAGTTTACAAAATTACTTATTACTCCGCAATGGTTGACGCTAGAGAGCTCGCAGAGGGCTCATTTTAAAGTCTTGTTATAAGCTTTCATTTGATATGACATTTGATAGGGTTGCACACAATTTTGTATTCCAAAATTAACATCTGGATTTCTTTAATGTTGGTCATACCTCCCTACACCTACCATCAAAATTGTAATTTGGGACGATAATGGAATCGTGAGAACTATTTTTGTAAAATGCCTGGGAAAGAAAAGGCATTGAGGTCCCCATTAAGATAAAAAAACCTTTGGTAAACTTTGTATTTTGGGGTCATTTTAGTAATTAATGACTCCAGCCCGTTTCGAGCCGTTAAGTCTCTAAAATCCACAGACATGCGTGCCCCAGTCGGGATTCGAACCCGGATTCCTGGAGTTGCTAGCCTGACGCCTAAGACCGAGCGGCTATCAAGTTTGGCTCCGTATTAAGAATTTGAATTGTTTATGGACTTTAGCGTTAGGCATCTAAGGCTCAGGCTGAGATGGCGAGGGGAAAGGATGCAGTAGGAAGTCGGCTAGAGCTTAAGTTTAATGTAGCAACCAGATATTTGTCTGGTGCGACTGACGAGAAACAATAGTTTCACATTAAGAATATTATTTATTATTGGAACCGCGACCAGGATTAGTATTCTGGACTTTGAAACAAAGGATTCGGATCTGATACTTGGAACCGGGTGTCCAGAACTGAATTCTGAAACCGGATATCAAGAGTCCTCAGTTTCTATTTCCAAGATACGAGTCCGGGTCCCGGTTCCAATATTACGTGCCCGAACAGGATCCATGTGTTCATCCATATCATATACCAGTTCATAATAAAATAAACTTAATGTGAACCTAGGGTATTCCTCAGTCACACCAGCCAAATATCGGGATGGTATCTTGAACTTAAGCTCTGACCAGTTTCTTACCGCATCCTTTCCCCTACCTATCCCAGCCTGAGCCATAGATACCTAACGCTAAAGGCCATAAATAATTCAAATTCTTAATGCGGAGCCAACCTTGGTAGCCGATCGGTCTGAGGCGCCAGGCTAGCAATTCCAGGGTTTCGGGTTCGAATCCCGACTGGGGCACGGATGTTTGTGGATTTTAGAAACTTAACAGCTCGAGACGAGCCGGAGTCACTAATTACTAAAGTTACCCAAAAATACAAAGTTTACCAAAGGTTTTTTATCTTTATCGTCCCAAATTACAATTTTCATGGTAGGTGTAGGGAGGTATGACCAACATATAAGGATTTTTCTTAAAAAAAAGTAGAGTTGTCAGATTTTGAGATTTTTTTTTTTTAATTTTTAGGATACCAAATTTTGATAAACCCTGTTGGGTATCACATCAAATGAAAGCTTATTACAAGAGCTTTAAAATGAGCCATCTCCGAGCTCTCTAGGACCAACAATTGCTGAGTAATAAGGATTTTTGTAAACTAAAAACACGAAACATTTGACTTTTTGAACTTTGATGAAAAAAAAAATCATGTTTAATATTCTTAACAGATACTAGCAATAATCCAAAACTCACAGAAATCTGAGGTGGTGCGGTAGAAAATGTGTGTTGAATTGACATGGAATGACCCGAAGACAGAAAAACCGCCAAGAAGAGATCAAGTACAATACATGCAAAGTAACTTGTTATCTTTGATATAAGAATAAACATATTAAAAACAAGGCACAGAAACCAATGGAACAGAAGAACTTCATCGAATATTCATAAAGAAGACAAGAATTGGATGGTATAAACACATGGCGGGAACAGAATACCAAGGAAAGACTATGACGAACGTGCTTAATGGATTCTAACAAGAGGGGAAAGACGCAAAACATATTACTAAAAGGAATTATTTAAATACAGTCTTGTCCACAATGAGTCTCCAACATTTTGAAAGTCTATATCTTTTCCATTTCAGATGGTACAGTTGTGATTCCGGTAGGAGCAGAAGTAGTAACTTACAAAGTTTATGTAGTAATGTTTTGGTGCGCGCAATAGCCGTAGTGGCGCTGCAACAATCGACTGTTTGAAAATGGAGATTGTAAAGAAACGTGCACAAGTGGTGTGGTGGTATGCAGAAACAAAATCAGTTATTCAAGTGCAATGAAACTTTCGTCATGTGTACAAAAAGGGTCCTCCTTCATTCAAGACTATAAAGAAGTGGTGTGATCAGTTTTTGGCGACCAGCAATGTTATGAAAGGACACGGTGTTGGTAAACCCAGAATCCAAGAACAGGTTGTAGAAAATGTGCGGAGGTCATTCGAAAGGAGTCCACAGAAGTCAATAAGACAAGCAGCGAGAGAACTTGGTATGAAACGGTCGACAGTTCACAAAGTTCTTCACCGTGGACTATGCTTGTACGCATACAAGCAAGGTACAGGAAATCAAACCTGATGACCGACCAAAGCATTTGCATGTACTATGCTAGATTGCATTGCTACGGACGAAACCTTTTAATCGCTCGTGATGTTTTCAAATGAGGCTACCTTTTACATTTCAGGAAAAGTGAATCACCACAATGTGCGTATTTGGGGTACAGAAAATCCCTATGCATTCATAGAACACGTGCGTCACAGTCCAAAAGTGAATGTTTGGTGTGGTGTGATGGAAAATTGAACTGTTGGGCCGTTTTCCTTTCAAAAGGAGACGGTCACTGGCAACGGTTCTTGGATAAGTTGGAAAACTTTGCCGTGCCACAAATAGCAGATATGCAGCCAACAATAATCTTTCAGCAGGATGGTGCCTCACCTATTGGAGCCATGCAGTCCGACAGTTCTAGATGACACATTTCCACGTTGTTGGATTGGCCGTGGCGGTCCTCTGCATTCCCCCAATATTACCTCAACAGATTTCTTCTTGTGGGGGTACGTCAAAGATAGAGTATACGCTACAAGAGTGAAAGACATACTGGACTTGAAACAGCGCATAAGAGATGCCATAAACTAACTCTGTCACAGAAGACATGCTCCGCAACACATGACGAAAAATCGAATATCGGCTTGACATTCTTCGCGCCACCCGAGGTGACCTTGTACAAGTGTACTGAACTAAACTTGGTGTCTTTGTGCGTTACTTTGAGAACTTGATGGATTACATTATCATTTTCATGTATAGTAATTATAATACATAAATTTTCCTCTCTGCTATATTTGTTTCAGAGAAATTTGAAATCCACACCGCAGAACCGTGGATTCCCGACCCTAGCGAGATCGAGATGTCGGTAAAGAAATTGAAAAATTTCAAATCACCAGGAATAGACAATATTCCAGCCGAATTAATTAAAGCAGGAGGAACGGCACTAATCAAGGAACTACATAAATTGATAAGTACTATATGGAGAAAGGAGGAGCTCCCAAAGGAATGGAAAACCTGAATAATAGTTCCGATTTACAAGAAAAGGAGATAAATGGGACTGTAATAATTACCGCGGAATCTCGTTACTTCCAACCTGTTACAAGGTATTAAGTAATATTCTGTTAACACGCCTAAGTGTATACGTAGATGAAATAATTGGAGATCACCAATGTGGATTTAGAAGACATACATCTACGTTGGACCAGATTTTCGCCTTGAGACAAATTTTGGAGAAGAAATGGGAATACGATGGGACGATTCACCAGTTATTCATTAATTTTAAGAAAGCATATGATACTATCAAAAAGGAAAGATTTGGAATTCCGAAAAAAATGGTTTAACTAGTGAAGATGTGTCTCAGCGACCCCATAAGCAGAGTACGGATAGGTCAGATATAATAATATGTCAGATGGTTTCAAGATTCACAACGGATTGAAACAAGGCGATGCTTTGTCACCACTACTGTTTAACTTTGCGTTAGAATATGAGATTTTAAACATTAAAGGGCACAAAAAGGAACTATCATTGAATGGTTTGAATCAACTGTTTGTATATGCGGATGATGTAGATTTAATAGGCGACGATATACAGATGCACTACAAAGCAACAACGATGTTTTAGTAGATGCGTGCGATGAGATACGTTTACAGGTAAATATATTTTAGATAAAACAAAATACATGATAAGCCGAAACACAGGGAATGAAGGAAATAAAAACATAAGAATTAGAGATGAGGTCATAGAGAAAGTAAACAAATTTAAATACTTAGGAGCATACGTAACAAACAAAAATGAGGTCACGGAAGAAATAAATAAGTCGCTTAATATTGGGGAACGCATGTTTCTATTCAGTCCAAAAACTTCTAACATCGCGATTAATATCAGGAAATTGAAAATATACAGAACGGTTATTCTGCCGGTAATACTTTACGTTTGCGAAAGTTGGAGTTCATCAAACCCCAGCAGATGGAACATAAATTACGTGTGTTTGAAAATAAGGTTTTGAGAAAGATATACGGGCCGAAACGGGACGAGATTACTGGAGCGTGGAGGAGACTGCATAATGAAGAACTCCACGGACTGTACGATTCACCAGATGTAAAAATAATGAAATCGCGATGACTAAGGTGGGCAGGCCATGTAGGTCGGATGGGAAAAAACGAAGATTATATTCTATCCTGGTTGGAAGGCCGGAGAGAAGACCATTGGAAAGACCGAGACGTCGTTGGGAGGACAATATTAGAAGAGATCTTCGAGAACTAGGTGTTCGTGATGAAAACTGGCTTGATATTGCCCAGGATAGAATCCAATGGCGAACGTTTGTTACTGCGGCGATGAACTTGCGAGTTCCATAAGCCATAGAGTTAGTTAGCTATATTTGTTTCAAATGTTGGAGTCTCATTGTGGACATCCTGTATAGTTGTTGTTAAATCAACTGTTTACCCTCAAATAATTTAGTCCATTAATACAAAACTGAAAATCCATACCCAGTAACTAGCAACTGTGCATGAACGATACCGAAGATAAATACCTTGGTAACACATTTTGTGGATCGCCACCAGGTGGTATCACCGGTGCCTGCGTTAATACACGCACTGGTGTTATATCTGCAATACCACCATGAGCTCCTTGCTGTTGACCCTCTTCCTCCTGAACCTGCAATGAGATATTACACAGTTCTTGAAATAAAACACCACTTAACACATACAGCCAATTTCTAAATTTAACCAAAACCAATTTAGAATAACATTTGAACAAACCTTTCTACCTTAACCACTAATCTCAAAACCTAGAATGTTACTAGTTGTAGAAGTGTGCAACTGTTTAACACCTACGACGTGCTCGCAGAAAAAGATCGATAGCTTTTATTTTCAATTTCAAATTTTCTCAATTGCAACTCCAAAATCAGTAAAATTATCACTGCGGGTGAATGAAATGTGCAAGGACGACTATTGATTAAACATAGCTGTTAATTAAAACAGTGAAACGTTAGGGTTAGATAAATAATCGTTAAGTGATCATTTGAGAATACAAGCAACACAAAAAACAGTAAGTAAATATACATCGAGTTGATTATGTTCTGCAAACGAGTGACTTATTGTGCCACTCACGTTTCTAATAGTTTATTTCCGTATTCTTTCAAAGAAACCCACTTAATTTGAACTGCGTGCATTGGGTATGGGTATGGTCTATGTCTATCACATCACAGAAACCACGAATGCATTTTGTCTGACTAATTTCAAGTTGGATATATGAAGGCAGCACAATTTAATCAGGATTGGTCACTTTCGGTTTGTAAAAATTAAATCTAGTGGATTTGAAGAGTTCATTCACATCACTTTTTCTTGTTTTCTGTCTCCCTTCTAAAGTCACTCATCCCAGTGAAGGAAATAATTTCTTCTAATAGTGATTTCCTGTGAGTTAATGATTCTTCTAGTAGCAAGTGTGATAGTTTGAACTGTTATTAACGTAACAAAAAAAAGGTTATGAGCTTGTAAGAGACGAGCCCGACAGGCTTTTTTTTTAAAAATCTAACATGTTACCTGGACCGCAACTAAGTATGAACCCGGAACTACGATCACTGAAACAGAATCGACTAAGTAACCATTTAAACGACCGGGAGTTGTGGATCAAGTTTCTTTCATTTTCGGTTTTCCGTAAAAACTAGCGTGTGTGGTCATCCAGAAGTTAGTTCTCTCCTTAACGTTCCGCTAAAACTGAATAAATAACATTAATTTTTAAACTTCATAACAGGGTTCTTGATTGTGAGGGCGATAACAGGTTAATTGGTCACCATCTAATATTTTATATGGATGATAAACGAATATTCAGAAGTAGGAGTATGAACAAAGGTCAATTTTATAAATAATGTGAGGTCGATAACCAAAACTTTGAGATTGGATATTGTAACCGACATTAGTTTTATCCATCGTCGCTTTCTCGGGTGATTCTTCACTATGGAAACGAGAAAGGCATGACAGAGAGTGGAAGCAGAAAGATCGAGTTCTTCTGTGGACGCATTTTTCAACATCATTACTTTAAATAATAATAATAATAAAAAAAACCTTTCAGCTTAGAATTATTTCCTAGATGTGGTAAAAGGTTTCTTTGGAAATCGATATCATGAAGAGCTACCAAGTTTCTAGATAAGATATTAAGGGTCAGTTCTACAACCGACAGCTAGACTTCTAGTCGGCGAAGTTGACTAGAAGTTTAGCAATTGATTGTAGAACTGACCTTTAGAAAAATACGAGTTGCAGAATGCTATTACAAATAGTCTTTCTACATTCACATCTGGATGATTTTGCCGAGAATTTATTTGACGGAATTGAAGGCCAACGAGAGAGATGTTTATCAAGACATCCTCACCATGGAAGATGAGACTGCTTAATTCTGCAGAAGGAAGACTCCACACCACATAAATGGGGAAATAAATAAGTAAATAATCACGACTGCATTTCTTATTCAATGTTCTAAAGTAAATTTTACTTCACAACTCCAAATTGAGTCTTATTTCTTTCTTTCGAGTTTTAATCCCTGTATGTCTATTGAATTGAAATTTTTATTTATGACCTTTAGCCATCTAAGGCTCAGGTCGTGAAAGGACTCGGAAAGGTGTTGGCCAGGGTCTATGTTGAAATTGCCATGCCGGCATTTGCCTGGTGTGACTGAGGAAAAACCCTGGAAAAACCTCAGTCAGGATGGTCGGCCGCTGAGATTGAACTCACGACCTCCAGAATGCTACGCCAACGCTCTACCACTGAGCTACGGCGGCTCGGTACACTGTATGTCTATGCTTGAATGCCTATATTATTATTTAATTTTGTTCACATACATAATAGGATAACATGAACGCTCATTCGATCCCAGTGACCGACAATCCTTACTGAGGTTTTTCCTCAGTCATACCAGGCAAATGCCGGAATGATACCTTCAACATAGGCCCTGACCGACACCTTCTTCTTCTTCTACCACGGCCTGAGTCTTAGATGTCTTAAGACCATACATAAATAAAATTCTACATGAACGCTCGTTTACATGCTGCCACACTTTTTTTTTCGGTTTTTGAAAATTGTAGAAAGACTAAAGACAATATTGGAAAGTGATATGAAGTTAAACTGTTTTAAATAATTCATTTTTAGCTGATGACGTCATCAGCTGGGCTATTAAATAACATAACACACAGAATTCTCTGGCTGTGCTTTTGGTCTTTCAATAATTTTTAAAAATCGAAAAAAAAAAAAAGTGTGGCAACATGAAAAGGGACGTGAACAGTGAATATCGTTTTATGCATGAAAAAATAAGTCATCGTAACAAAAACTGCTTACCTGGTACAAATTTTCTATGGCGAAAACAGAACCACCAAATTAGTATAATACTGAGTCCAACAACCGGACCGTGGAGGTGAGTACCGTTCCAACATTTGTCTGACGTGACCTGGAAAACCTTAAACCTTATACTTACTCAGCAGATACCAGATTTAGTGCTCGTGGGGTTATTGCGTAGCTGTGGTTGACATACTAACGAAAAGGGGCTATTGACACAGGATGGAACATACATAATAGGACGCAATTCTGCAAAACGGGGTTTATTAACTCCATTTATACAATAGGCCTAATCTTAGCTGACAGACAAAATAGATACCACCGACAACAGAACCTTAAGATTCAAGACTCCACTTACCAAGAAACTGAGGACCAGACTGAATTCGAACTCGAGACCTCTCCAAAGTGACAGCGTAGGCGATGTCCAAGGGACCTGGTGGACCTTATAGTGGCTGCCCAATCACTGCACCAGAAATGTAGGCTTAGGTTGACGGCAATCCAGAACCCGGCCTGGCCTGGACTTGAAATCGGCTATAGTCGTTCAGTCTCGTAGCCCACCTGGGACATCCGGGCTTCCAGCGTGGCTGCGTTGTAGCACCGTTTCTTAGTTTGGGTCGGTCAATAACTCGCAATGGTCCAGTGCTTCGTTCTCTCGGTGTCTATTTGAACTCACTCTCTGTTTCTGTCTGTCGTGGCCTACTGCCTTCGGTATTTATTATGCAGTCAGGATTCTGAGGAATGACTTCCGGGATTCCGAGAGGTTCTTCGTTGAAACTTCTCGTCTGGGCAGTTTCCAGTGGCGTATTCGTTGTACTTTTGAAGTGTGTTCAGACTGTTCACCCTTCCGTCATTAATAACTTCTTGTAATTTTTCACGTTACCGAGAAAAAAAAATGTTGCCTAGTGTAATTTTAAGTTTTTATTCTCCGCATCGGATCAATAACATTTCACGATATTTCTAGCTTCTACGATACCTTAAAATGCATTTCTTCGTTTCCTGCATTACGACGGACACAATTAAAATATAGTAGAACGAACTGATATGAGACGTCACCATCTATAATGTTTATCATCATCACCATCCGCCAAGTACATAGAGAACTCGGGGAAATCAGATTTTGAAGTTCTAATCTATTACTGCTGTTCAGAGGTTTTCTTAACATTGAATTACCGTTACGATGCCTTATCGGTGCCACCAACAGGTAGCTTAATGATAATTACTACTTCCTGAATTTTAATTTACCTGCATAGCTGTAAAAGCCGACTCAATTTCGTTGACTGGCAGCATATTAATCTACAAAAAAGAGAACAGTAGCTTAGGTACTGAAATTTCCCTCAAACAGCAGTATTCTTTAATCAGTATGTACACCTTCTTATAAATATAAGAGAGAAGCGTTGATACACTTAGCGAAAGTAACAGACAGGTCGGAAAGGATGAGACAGAAATCAATTTTTACAAGTACCCGGGTGTAGCTGAAAATATTCTCATATTTCGTGAAAATAGTGCAAGCATTCATAGACATTATTGTGTAAGAAAATTAACGATCCTGTTGTAAATTCCACACGGAAACAGCTCAGCGAATAGCGGACGGATAAGAACGAGCACTCAAATCTCATTAACACCACACAGAAGATTTGAACTGAAATGTTATTAATGCCTTGGACAAGCGTCTGAGATAAGGACGGGACCTACAATTCTTGTTCAAGTGGACTTTGAACCATTCCGTTCAATACCCCCCTCCCCCCTCCGGTCTGATCTCAATCCGAGACCACACGCAAACATGGTAACTATTCCGTTAACCGGAGATCTGAAAAACAATGGATTCTTTGTTATAAATGACCTATTAATCTCAAGCAAACATAAGTGTGCACGACACTCCGAATCAATTTTTTAATTCGACAACTGAAAAAGACGAAAAATTTCGACCCAAATTTTCATCATCTGACAAATTTAACATTGCGATATTGACAAGCATGTACAAGTCATGGGACACGCCTTTTGTTGTACAACTTTCTTGCTTCCTGTAATTAAAATGAGTAAGAAAATATCAGAATTGTGTTCGATCAAAAATTCTATCATTCACAAACGCCTTATACAATTCTCAATTAAATCTTTCGAAAGTGAAAATAGATAAAAAAAACGTTTGATAGGGGTTATTGCCACTCTATTTTCGTGAAAGAAGGAACAGTAAGAAAAAGAAGTGCAAGGTCAAAAATCCATATTTTTCTACTTTTAGGAAGAACTTCCTGAAACTCTGCCCACTGCCATACAAAAAACGAGTTTTTACAAAGATTTCTTAAACTTCTCCCAAAAGCGATACTGAGTTTCGCCATGTGCTAGTATTTCTTCAATTTTTTTTTTATCAAGATTTATTTACTGTAATGGAAGAAGCCCTTAGTTATATACATACCTGACGATCAGCCTGCTGATGCTCGTCTGACGATGACCCACCGTCTAAATCGAAACCAGGTTTTTCCATTTTATGGGGATGGTCGTCTCTTTTGTAGCAACTGACACACACAGATCGAAATCCTGTAATAAATTTGTTACATATTAAAACCTGGACAAATATTTTCCTCAGGTACACAACAATAATAACCACTCTAAGTGTGTCTAAATCTCTTAAAACATTTTCAGATTTTTTTAACAAGTGTTTCTATTTCCTTTCGTATGTCCTCTGCTTCCTTCCTTGCCTTCGCAGACCTATGAAGCACACGACCAGCTATTGCTATTTATTTGGTGCTGTTTTCTTGTCGGATGCTCTCTTCAGTCTCTCACTAGCTTCTGTGAACATGTCGTTTGCTAAACCCGTCTTTTCTTTCTCCTCTTTCATCAAAACTTTTGAATCTTTCGTCGACCTCTTTTCCCTTTACACTATATCATTCTCCACTTCATTCGAAAGCTTTCTTCCTCTTTTCTCTTTTTCCCCATCATTTTTTTTTCTGACTCTTACAATAAGCACTGTGCATGTGCAGTTTTGGTCATAGTTATTACCTTCCTTTGTTATAGGTACTAAACAGGATTCTTACCGTATGATTCAAGCCCACATTTGACATCCACGATAACTTTGAAAGATCATTCACACATGGAAGCCCTTGCCTCAGTTCATGCTTGTGAAGATGCTGAAAACCCACACTCCACGAAGGTATTACCATGTGATAAGCTTGGTGAATCCTTCCCAACCGTTGCCACGTTTGCATACTTTAAATCACCTGTCATCTTTCCAGTCCAATCCAATGAGACCAGTATTCTCAATCCTTTTCTTTCCGTCACAGGTTCATTTTCAAACTGGAGCAATGACCATTCACATATATATATATATATATATATATATATATATATATATAT
>JAGDQP010051830.1:0-13927 GCA_022664845.1 Lepisma saccharinum | reverse complement strand
ATATATATATATATATATTACCTGACTTTAAAACCTAACCCACGCTAGTCTTACTTGTAAACTGTAAACAAAGTCAAAGGGTAAAAAATACAATCATGATAAATTACACTTCATTCTCTGCTTTCGTTTATGAGAAACTTGAAAAAGAAAGTAGCTATAGTTTTACTGGTCCGAAGCACCGCTTCAACCTTAACCCGTTCTCCTGTCTCTCACAGTCCTGCTCCGAGAAAAATAATCTCACATTCTGACTTCCTACCCTGTCCCCTATCTTTTGGAACCAGTCCGGCGAAAATCCCCGGAACTTGGTTCGTAAGGTTCCCTTGTGAGATGGGAAGGCTCGGGGTGGTAGCTCGGTCGGATGAGGGGAAAATGAAAAATACATTCCAATTTCGTGGCTAAACCAGAGAGAAAGAGGCCGTTGGGGAAACCTAGAACTGAGAACACTGTCGAAGGAACTACAATCACCACATCCGTTCCGGTCCCTCTGGGAATCAGATATGTCTTTTTTTTGGAAATGATTACCAAGTCAGTACATGTGAGGGGTGTACACTTATTATCAGAACTTCAAAAACAAACTTTCTGGCACGGTTGTGCTGAAGTAGAGCAAAGTTTCCAGTAAAACAACAGTCTAATTACCAATTACCGAAGAATTACCAATTGAGAATTCTAGAGTGACTGCTGGGCAAGAGATTGCAGATAAATCTCAATTTCTCTCTCTGTTAGTTTAGGAGTTGAACTGACAAAGTGGCCTCTGCAGTTGAACTTTGTAATTTTATTTTGTTCTATAATTATTCTATTTTTTTTGCTTCAGACTCTTTCCCTTAGGTTACCTGAAATTATTACCGTGCTTACCCTGAACTCTTTGTTAATATTTTACCCACTTTCTGGCCATTTGAAAAACCTATCCAGCCATTTCCTCCGACTAAGGGCTAGTTTTTCATTGTCCAGTTATCTTTCCAGTTAACTAACTACTAGTTAAACTTAACCTGAACTCTAACTTTAATATCCGTTTTTCATTTGCTTTTTAACTGGTGGTTACTTAACTTTACGTTAGTGGGAACAGTGCGACGATTGGCAATGGATTTCTACTATTTCGCCATCTAGGGTGTTGTTCAGGAATTATGAAAACAGTAAAATAGAGGATAGCACAGTAAGTTTTAAACAAAATACGCATCAAATTCGCTAGTTTCTGAAGTAAGAAATATGAATGTTTGAGTGCATTAAGAGATTTGTGGAATAAAGAACTAAGGTAATAAACACACATATGTAAAGAGTTGAGTTACTATCTAAAAAATACGTATATGTGACGCCGACGTGGTAGCCGTGTGGGTTGGCGGGCTACGTAAGCGACTCGAAGGTTCCGGATTCGAATCCCGGCTGGTGCATGGATCTGAATTTTAATTAGCATCGCATTCATAATCGTGACGGACCGAATTCAGTTACGAAAAATCACCCATACAAAATTAAGTTTACAAAGTTTATTTTTTACGTAGGCGTGACGGTTTTAGATCGCTGGCCCGCATATCCTTATACACTCTGGGAAAATAGATAAACTCCAAATTATGGCCGCAGCTACCGTGCTATATGTAAGCCTCTATATGCTTTATTTCCTTGCAAACAATTACCACACACACTTCTATAAACACCTACCGGCAACCCAGCTTCCAAATAGTGCTACGAAAAGCTATATGCCACTATCATTTCATTAATATAAAGTTCAACAACATATAATAAGCATAGCCCCGTGAGGAGTTATGGCGAAACTTCGTCTTATGAATTACACGTATTTTGCCACAAAAAAACACGGACAGTATCTCGGGCCAGTTAAGAGGGTTTAGTTGAAGTCCAGTTCGATGCTTTTTATTATACACGATGTACATGGGGTTCTAAAAAAATGGATGTATTAACCCCCAGCGCGCATGAAACTAAATAGTCCCTAGCACCTTTCCCTATTTCTCTCTCATTTTACACCTTCATTTCAAAACTTACATTTAGGATTTGAACACCTCTAGGCACGTTAGGAATGTTACATTTCTCGTGTAAATTTTACGTTTTTTTTCCCGCCCATAAAGTAAAGGAAAGGGGAACTTAACAGGTAGTTCGAACAACATGAGCGCGATTTCAAGCAATGACAAGCAAGAAATACAGTAATTGAAATTAATGATTTTTTCATGAAAGAGTTCATAGGAAGAGAACAAATTTCTTCGGTTTTTGGATGCGTTTTATTTCACTCGCTTGCAACTAACAAAGTAATTAAGATTTTCAGTTTGGGAGGGTATAGCCAAAATTAGAGCTTGTAAACAAAGTTTTGCTGTTTTGTTCCTATTTATTTTTAATTGTAAAAAAATTAAGGTTGTACCCAAGAATTTTCGGGGGTTACACATTGGGTGGTCTAACAAAATTTCTGTATTTATATACTTGGTAATATACATACATATATATACACAGTAATTTAAAAAAATATACAACAGGTAGTCAGCGAAGTTCATCTATTTCATGAAATTGAATATGAATGTTTAAACTTTTTTTTGTTACCCGCAACTAGTACTCTCGCAAGGAAAAAGGGATATGGTAAGGTGAAGAGTAGGGTAATGTTTAATAATTTTATTATTGTTTTTCATTATCATTTTATGAATATTATGTTTGGTTCATAATCATATGGATAAACTACACTTTTGGAACCCCTGCGTCCGCCAGCTACTGATCAATGTGTACGTTCTACACTACTCATTCCCTTGTAAATAATTCACGAAGTGGGGTAAAGGGATATTTAATCATATTGTTTCCATTAGCTTTATTATTTGCTGGGTAAACTTTACTTAATGACCCACAAAAAGATGTAAAATTTGCAGCACAAATGTAAGATTTCCAACTGAGTGGAAGTGTTGAATTGCAAAATTTAACGAGCTTCGAGTAATGGAAGTATGAAATGAGAGCAAAAATTAGTTGGTACTGTTTATGTGATTGCGTGTTGGGAATCAGCACATGGAGTATATGACAAACGTAATGCGCATCGCGTATAATGAACACAATTTTGTAACCTGACCTTAAATAATCGTATTCACTCACTCGACACGTACATGATTTTTCGTAGAAAAGTAGTGTCATTCATTAATCGAAGTGTCGCTATTAGTATTCACACGCCGCCATGTTTGTCTGTTGACCAACTGGATTGAGTATTTAACGAAATAATAATGACACATCTTTTCGTGACACTTTTCGTATTTCTGGCACTAGGAGTTTCAGTAATAATTATTTGCAAGGGAATGAGTGGTATAGTTTGTACACATGGATCAATAACTTGAGGAAGCTGCCAGTCATCAAGTAAAAATGATCGTTTTTCTATTAGCATTATCGTTTGGGGAATATTATGAGTGTCTCACAATCATATGGATTTATTTTACTTTCCGGATCACAGCTTCCGTCAACTACTGATACATATATACGTTCAGCACCACTCATTACTTTGTAAATAATTCACACATAACATCTAGCTACAACTAGAAATGCAAAAAGCGTTTCTAAATATCATGTGTTATTATTTTGTTAAATAAGCACTCGTGTTGATCAACACATACAAATATGGCGGCATGCGCAAGAATACTAGCGACCTACTTAATATTCATACTTCATGTTATGAATGACACTTATTTTGATAGAAAATCACGGACACATATCGAGTAGCAAAGGCAGTTAAAGTTACCTTACAACATGTTTTCATTATACGCGATGCACTGCACCTCCCTTTTAACGTTCACTCAATGTGCACTCTCAACTCGAAATCAAATAAACTCCCAGACACTGTTTTTGCTTTTTCACATTTGCATCACTAGAACCTTCGTTATATTTTCCGTTTCAATGCTTACACACAAATTGAAAATATTAAATTTTTTCTGTAAATTTTACATTTTTGGAGCTCCAAAAATAAACTTCGCGTTTCAACACCACACACTTCCATCATTCTTGTAACTTTTACATTTTGAGGGAGTGCAAGCACAAACTGACTTCATGCCCCAGCCAGCACAAAACAAAATTTTTCGTACCGCACCTAACTGAATCTGAATTAAAAAAAAAATGTTAAAAAGTTGGGTAGAAGAACTGTGATGTTTTCTTTATGTGTTCTAATACAATTCTATCATGCTCTTCATCGGAAGAGGATGAATCTGAAATCATATGCAACATCTTTCACAGGTGGCAATTGCCAGACTTTTTTAAAACCTTCAGTTAGCGCGTGAACTGGAGGTAGAAGTACGGGTTAATTTAACTACCAGTTTGCTCAGTTTAACTGTTGGTTAGACATTGAAAAACGGGTAAACCACCAGTTAGTTTAACTGTTAGTTACTAGCTAACCTGTACTTTAACCAGGCAATAGAAAACTAGCCCTTAAAGATACTATCACTCAGCACACTGTCATTTGGCAGTGAAAGTTACCAGACAACGTGTTGCAGGCCCTCTCTTGAGTTGTCGCCATTTGAGGGCATCACAGAACTTGCATGTAAGTAACTAGTAAGGGTCAAGTTCTACTTAAATGTTAATTTTTTGTTGCTCCCTTTTCTTCTTACACAATATAAACTTATAAATGCAAAATAACAATATACTACTACATTTAAACGCTACTGCACAGCAATTGACGTTTCTCTACAAGGGAATAAAAAGTTTCCGTTTTGAAAGTGGCAAATAATCACCAGTAAAGTCTTCCATTAAGTGTCCATCTGGCAGGAACGAAGGCAGATGCGTTAAAAGCTTGTATATGTCTGCGTTTTTCTCTCTTTGACTACAATAGTTACGTTGGAAATAATTTTACGCAATTAAAAAGAAAATAAGTATTTTCACATTTTATTTCTTGTAAGTGCGTTACAAGAGTAACTCGAAGGTGTTCCAACTTCCAAAGAACCTTCTAAACGGGATAATTGATTTTACTGGGGATTTGATGGAGGAGAAAATTCAATTAGACAGTGTCAATACCAAGAAGGTTTTTATTTGGCAACGTTGGTGATAGATGAAGAAGGGATTTGCGGTGTTGTAAGTTGCGTCATGGCATCTAATTGTGGACGGAGGTAAGGTACTGATATTTCGTGCATATCTTTTGTCTTATTTACAATAACATAAAGGCTCTACTACGGAAATGACTCGATTTTTTTTTTTTGACAAAATAGATTCAAAGTAAAGAAACGTGCCTTAGAGAGCGGTTGAATAATTACATGCAATACATCAACATATATTTATTTTTATATTTTGAAATAATATTGATTAAATGTGACTTCGAAGCTTATGAAACAATAATAAAAGAAAGAGGACAGTTAAAAGTATCAGAATTCAATCCACGGGGAAAATGCACTGATGTTACATCGCTAGAATATATTGAATTTTTGTATAAGATATATTACTAGAAGGTAATGCACCCTGTAAGAAACGCCTTCTGTCTATCATTATAAACTGCGTTGTTGGCTAGACCATCTGATTCAGTGTCGTAAGCAGTGCAATATTACGATTTATACAAAGTGAATTCAACACGTTCAATACGAAATAATGTGTCATGAAAATGTATACCGTTTTTAGTCAAATTAAAGGACCTTACGCAAACTTAGCTGTGCGGCAAACTTTGTTTTGAATGCGAAATGTATTTCTGTCATTAGCACCCTTGTACACGACATCAATGTTCTATTTGTTAATGCGCTTCGGACACTTTTATGTCAGGCAGAGTAAGAGAAATTTCCCACAGGGTGTCCCAATCCGAAAGTTATGTTTCTACTGTAGATTTCTAGTAAGAACGGACATTTTATCCATATAGCCAATCGTCAAATTATGAATGGAAATAAAATCAGTTATTTTCCAAAGAAAAACTTAAAAAAAAATATTTTCCTTCACTTCTACCGGGAATAAAGTTAAATGAGAATTGAGTGTTTTGTTTTCTCTTCCTCCCCAGTTGATTGTCTATATATCCGATTAAATTGGAAATTTTAAATTCTTTTTCCAAACGTATCTTGAATGTATAACTCGAGGATCTATTAAAATGAATTAGGATTTTTAGTACCAGTATTAATTGGTTTGTTTCGTCCAGTAAATCTTTTATAAATAGTGTGTGGTTTGAAATGTTGTATGTATTATTGCTTTCGTATATTTTCTTTCTTTACCTCTGTTTCCATGTTTTATGTGCTTAAAAGCCAGCGAGTACGTTCCGTCAGTCAATTATCATGTTAAAGGTTCTACTTTATGCCCATGTCTGTTTCTTGTTCAGAAAATATTTGCAATTAGTGATAATATTTATATTTTTCTTCCCAACGTTATTACATGATTTTGTCTCTCAGAATAAAAAGAAACAATTCAAGTCTTTCGTAATCTTAATGAACCTATTCTAGTGTTAAAAAACGAAGAAAATGATCGCTAGAAAAAAACAACGAAAAAAAACTTTTTTTTATTTTTCGTGCAAATTTGGAAAAGACCGCTTTTTTTTACTTTTAACAGGTCCCTGACAACATTTTATAATCAATGGAATAGTTAAAATATTAGTTGATGTTGAAAACATACATATAGAAAAAAATCCACAATGGGACTGCGTCTGACGAAGTTTTGAATCAAAATGTAAGTTTTTTGGGGGGTCTGAGCCAAAGATGCCTAATGGTCAGAAGGGACCAGAACGTTTCTCTCATGTAAAAGGGTGCTAATGAGATATATTGCATTCCTAATGTAAATTGAAAGTTTTTTGTATATTTTCTTAGTTAAGATCATCCAATTGAACGAAAACTAAACAACAAATGCATTCGGTGTGTTAAGTAGTGGATATGGCTGATGAAGGGCAGAAGAAAAACAATTTCTTCAAAAAACCACAGTTTTTTGCTTCGTGGAATTTTTTTTTTAATTTCCGTTTCTTTTTCAGCCTTTGAAACACTAATCTATTCGTATAGGTCATCTAGAGAGTCAGTCACATGCCAAAACGGACTAAATCAATTTTTAAATAAAGTTAGATTGTGCAGTATTTTGCTAAGAATTCGAAATCACATTTGTCAGTTGTGTTTACAAGGGCAGAAAGAAGACGTTCGCTCTTTTTTTTTTTTTTTTTTTACAATTCTGACCTTAAAAGTTTTATTGCTGCAAAAATCTCAAAATGTGGTTAGTCCGTTTTGTTAGGTGAATATAGATTGATGACACTGTTGGAAAGTAACTTTGTTGATTCTCATTCTCGTTTCAGGAAGAATCTTTTTTTTGCGGAAACTCTTACGAGATTTACTTACTGTTCTGGAGGCAATAAACAAATAAACTATTTTTAGTATTTTACAAAGATATACATTTAGGCCTACGGATGGATGATTGATGATTGGTATACGTCCTTAAAGGACAGTGGTTGTATTTCTAGTGTTTTTTCCTTAATTAATTAAATTAATAAGAAGAGTGATGGCATCAAATGAAGACAAGTACAAAGCTATGGAACAACAAGTAGAAGTGAAAAAGGAGAAGGTTGAAATTGGTGATAATGAGGTAATATTATAATCATAAAGTGGAGTATAATTTACTTTGCATTTAAGGTTTCAGTTCTGCGGTGTGTATGGGATTAGTATTTGTTTGCGTTTAGTTTTTGTAATGGAAAGATGGAAGTTGAAATGTACGCAATTAAAGGTACCTTTTTGATGAGTTCAGAGGAGTATAAAACAACTACAACCATCCGCCTTTTTCAATTGTTCCAAACTAAAGTTAAATTTCTCTCTGCCCTAAAAAATATGGTTTTGAACAAAGCTCGAAATAACCATCGATGACGTATTACATTATTTAAGTTGCTTTTAATACTGAAACCATGTTCGGCGTTGTATTATAAATCAGCATTTGCAGCCTTCAAATTTTTGAATAAAATTGTATTCATTGCAGGTAAACAGCCAGGAAAGCACGTAAATATAATATCTATTAAAGTAGGGAACCCTTCTAGTTTTAAGATTTTGGTAACAGGATGTAATTTTTGAATTCGTTCCATAATGCAAGTAAATATTTTCAGAAGGGACTCCTAATAAAAAGCTTATTACAATTAATTAATATTTATAACATGAACCAATATTTTAATTATTTCATGATTCCTTATGTAATGTCTGAGTCAAGATTTTTTTTTTAAATGTGATTTTTCAAAGTAACCCAAAAAACATATTTATTTTTTTGTTCTGAATTTTCGCCAGTTTATTTTCCGGCCTAATTTATAATTAATCCTTCGTATAACTATACGAAGGCATATCCTTCGTATAGTTATAATTAATTAAATAATAATAATAGCAAGCTCGATTTAATTTATAGAAATTCCAGGTAGGTAATCCCGCACGGTTTCCGGGGGACATCCTGGGGACATCCATACGGGATGAAAAGTTTGTATTCCCACAGAGTTATCCTACGGATGTCCTTAAGACATCGCTATGGGAGCAGGACCATTCTGACGGTAATGGGATCTAAATGGGACGTCCCAGGGACGTACTCTGCTATGTGGCTAGTACGTTTCTCTTAAACAGTTTGCAGATATAATGTACCTCATTTTATATAATTACAATCGGACGTTGATATATATTTTAGGTAAATCAATTAAGTGATTATCTAGGTTGTGGTAAAATAATGCGTTTCAAAGATTCTAAGTTATAAAATCCTTCCAGTTTTACCGACTGAAGAACTACAATATCCTTAATATGATATGGGTAACCAGAGCTGTGCAACTATTTCTCATTAATTCTTACAGCGAATAAAATAAAAAGCCTGTTGTAATAAACAAACAGCGTAAGTAACTGGTAAGCACAAACTCCAACTTAAATGTTGATTTTTTGTTGTTCGCCTTCTCTTCTTACTGAACAGCAAACATATTTTTCTTTTCTAATAAAAGACAAGCTCTTAACCCTTGGGATGTGTGCCGGTAGTCAGATCGTTGAGCGTTACATTGATCTTCTAATTGCTGTGAAAGAAAAACACATTTACTGTAAATAGACTCTTCTAATGTGATTACTTTTGATTAGCTTGTAGAGAATTATATAACCCTTATTTGGGGAGTAAACTATTAAACCCTAAAGAATTATAACACGACTTTGTTTACTACTGTATCCGATATAGTCTCTTTAGGTACCGTTTATTTCCCTTACTGGTCAACCACTGGCGTCTGGTCCATTACTGGTACGGTCATAATATATGTAATTTTCTCTGTTGCTTCTTTTTATTTCTGCTGCTTACGCACAAAAAATTAAAAAAAAAAAGCAGAGAAGGAAGTTTTGTTTTTATTGAGCACGGTCGTCATGAGTGAAGGAACTGTACCAATCAATTATGTGTACGAATTCCACATTCAATACAAAGATAAAACATGTTTTTCTCTATAAACAAAAGGTTATAAAGATTACTCGATTATGATTTTCAGTTTTCTATAATTTGTGATGAAAGAGAAAAGGTTTCGTTTATAAAAATACAAAATTAAAATTTACTGCTAGATTTAAACGCAACTTCACACCCATTCACATTTCTGTACAAGGGTACTAAAGTGTCCGTCTTGAAGGTGAGAAATATTGACTGGTAAAGGCCTTTCGTTAATTGTCCATCTGGCAGGAACGAAGGCAGCTACGTTAAATGCTTTCTGCATGTTTTTGTTTCTTTCACTACAATAGTTATATTGGGAATAAGTTTACCGAATTAAACAGAAAATCAGTAGTTTAAAATTTTATTTCTTGTAAGTGCGTTACAAGACAAGTTGCAGGGAATGCAACTTCCAGATAGCCTTCTAAATGGGATCAAATTTTACAGTTGATTTGAAGGAGAAGATAATTTAAGATGACAGTGCAAATGCCGAAAGGGCTTTGGTTCTTTCGTCTAATTGGCGACGGAGATAAGATGTTGATATTTCATGGATATGTTTTCTGTTGCTTAGAAGAAATTAAAGGCTCTACTACGGGAACGATTTCAAAATTGCAGCAAAGCAGCTGTAGATGTTAATTACAAAGGCAGAAAGTGATTTCATTTTTCTTTTTGCCAAAATACAATCAACATAAGGAAACGTGTCTTAGGAGCGTTTGAGTAATTACAGGCAATACAAACAACATGTGCTTTTTTTTAAAAAAAAAAATAGTATTGATAAAATGTAGCTTTCAGCTGATAAAACAATACAGAAAGATAAATGTTAGAATTAACAAAATGCAATCAAAGGAAAAAAATAAACATTGTTGGTATTAAAAAATACATCGCTAGAATAGGTTGAATTCTTATGGAAGGAATATTACGTTTGGCACCGTGTAACAAACGCCTTCTTTCTAGCATAATAAACTTGATTCTTCGCTAGACCATCTGATCCAGGGCCGTAAGCAGTGCAATATTACGATCTATACCAACTAAGTAAAGTGAATTCTCCGCGTTGAATATGAAATAATGTGTCATGAAAATGTATACATGTTATTTTCGCGGGGGGGGGGGGCTTTCTCTTTGTGTATCCCAAAAAATAAGTATTTAGCATATCTGATGCATTTTTGTTCCAATTTAATAAAACGTAAAGGACCTTTCGCTAAAAGCTGTGCGGAAACCTTGTTTAGAATACAAAATAAATGTATCTCATTCGTACCTTTGTACACGAGATGAAAGTTCGATATGTTGATGAGCTTTGGGCATTTTCGTTTGAGGCTGAGCTAAATTTTATAATTCAAGTAATATTTGTTACATGGAGTACCAGTGCAAACGTTTTTTTTGCAATGGATATTTCTAACAAGAACGAACATTTTACCCATAACATAAATCACCAAATTATTTGATGGTAGAAAAAGAAACATTTATTTAAAAAAAAAAGAAAACTAGAAAAATAACGTTTTTTTTTTGTTTCACATCACTAATACCCAGAATGGAGTTAAATGAGAATTCTGTTTTTGCTTTGTCTCCTTCTCCAGTTCAGGGTCTTTCAAAAAGCGGATATCAGTTCGATTTAATTGGAAATCTTAAATTCTTTTACAAACTTATTTTGAATGTACAAATCGTTAATTTATTAAAAGTCATTTATTTAAATTGGGATTTTTAGTATAACTATTAACTGGACTTTTACAAATATTGTGTGCTTTCAAATGTGTTGTTTATTTCGTTTATTCTTCTCTTTCGTTACGTCCATTTTTATGTTTTATGTGTTTAATAGCGAGCGATTACGTTAAGTGTTTGTGTCAATTATCAGGTTAAATATTCTATTTTATTCCCATCTATATTTATCTGTATCTTATTCAGAAAATAGCATCAATGAATTATATTTAGTTCTTTTATTATTCCCAACGTCATTACAAGATTCCGTCTCTCAGAATAAAAAAAAAGAAATAATTCCAGTCTTTCGTACTTCTAATGAACCTATTCCTTTAAATCGGATAGAGAATCACATGCCAAAATGTACTAAGTCAGTCAATTTTTAATTAAAGTTAGATTGCTTAGTATTTTGCTAAGAATTGGAAATCACGTATGTCAGTAGTGTTTACAAATAAAGAAAGAGGACGGACATTGTTCTTTTGTTACAGATGTGACTCTAAAGGCTTTATTATTGTATAAATCTCAAAATGTGGTTAGTCCGCTTTTGCACGTGAGTATAGAAATCATGACTCACTGTTGACGAAAAGTAACTTTGGTGATTCTCATTCTCGTTTCAGGAAGCGATTTACTTAGTTCTCTGCTGGCAATAAAGTTTTTCTAGCCCTTACAGAGATATACATTGAGGCTTATGGATGGGTGAGTTTTATACTTCCTGAAATGGTACTGGCGCATTTCTAGTTGCATGTCCTTAAGAAATTAATGCAATCACAGATGGCTTCACATGAAGACGAGTGCAAAACTATGCAACAACCGATAGAAGTGATAAAGGAGAAGGTTGAAATTGATGATAATGAGGTAATACTATATTCATAAAGAAATAAAGTGGATGTAATTTACATTGCATTTAAGTTTTCAGTTAGGCGTGGTGTATGCATTAGTATTTGTTTGCGTTTTATTTTTTGCAGTGGGAACATGGAAGTTGAAATGTACGCAATAAAAGTACATTATTGTTAAGTTTTGAGGAGTATAAAACAACTACAACCATACGCTTTTTTTAATTGTTCGAAGCTAATGTTAAATTTATCTCTACATTAAAAATATGGGTTAAAACAAAGATCGAAATAACCATCGATAACGTATTACATTATTTAAGTTGCTCTGTCAGATAACTATTTAATACTGAAATAATGTTCCGCGTTGTGTTATAAATCACCATTTGCATCCTTTATATTTTGTGAATAAAGTTGTATTCACTGCAGCTAAACAGGCTGAAAAGTACGTAAATATAATATCTATTAAAGTAGAGAATCCTTCTCGTTGTAATATTTGGGTAATAGCATGTAATTTTTAATTCGTTCCATAATGCAAGTAAATACTTTCAGAAGGGACTCCTAATGAAGAGTTTATTATAATTAATGAATATTTATAACATGAACCAATATTTTGATTATTTCATGATTCCTTATATAATGTCTGAGGCCGGATTTTTTAAAAAAAAAATAACATGTTTTTTTTCAAAGTAACCCAAGAAATACGAAAAAAGTATTTATTCTGAATTTTTACCAGCCTATTTTCCGGCCTAAATTGGTTTCGTGGATGCATTTCTCGGCTAATTCCTGTTCAAAATGTAAGGTAAATTTCAGGCATCTGATAGTGTCCACTTTCCGCTAATCAGCTTATTCAGGCCACTAGGACACAGTAGTACGTTTCTCTTAAATAGCTTGCAGTTATAATGTGCTTCATTGTATGTAATGGCAAACGGGCATTGATATATATTTTAGGTAAAGCAGTTTATGATTATTTAAGTTTTAAAATGGTGCGTTTCAGACGATTCTAATTTATAAAACTCTTCCCATTTTACCGACTGAATAACTATTCAGTCGAATAGTTAACATCCTTAATATAATGTGGGTAACCAGAACTCTGCAACTATTTCTCATTAATTCTTACAACTAATAAAATTCAAATGCCTTTTTTAATAAACAAATTAATTTCATGTCATGATATATTTATATATTTTGCTGAGAACGTAAACGCCTCCCCTTGGTACCGTGCCCGCAATCTCATTGAAACGAGTTGTTAATATTTTCTCAATGAAAACTTTGGAACGACACTTCAAGAACTTTTTTAGCCCTATCAAGTTCTGGGTTAAAAGTTGTCGACAAACGGATGTAGCAGGAGCTTCACACCATCAGCTGCGAAATCCTTAGACCACTATAACGTGTGGATTGTTTGTTATTTTGCTTTTGAACCCTTTTAGCGGTAATCTGTCAGTACTAGTTGTGACTGTAACCACCCTTTGTTCTTTGTACTCTCCAATTATTACATTATTACAGCCATTGCTAGTTAATAAAAACGCTTCGTTTATAATTTCTAGAACAAAAAAATGTGTATCATCCATATAATATTTGAGTACAAATTAAGTTTAGGTGTAGCAACTGAGAATTTATGCAACCATATCTTGTATATTTCACAGTTTCTTGGAGGACTTTTTTTCTCACTAACGATAAAAATCAATATATCCTTTACGCCTGTAGATTTTAAGTTTCCAAAGTGTGAATATTTAAAGAAATTCTAAAAGGCATTAAATAATTAAAATGAAGTCCAAATCCCTTTTCTGATCGTAGTTCGTTATTATTTAAGTTTGAATTTTCATAACGTTTGCCTTCATGTATGATTTTTTTTAACAAATCAGCCTTGTATTTTATTAACGGTCCTTTTCACACTTTAATTTCAGCCGTGTAGTTCAGCCTGTAGAAACACAGAAGATGATATGCATGAACTTATAATGACATTAAATTACGACGAAATTCCTTCATCGCTAGAAATCACTCAGCAATTGCAACATGCAATAACATACACCAATCAGAGAGAAAGTGAAGGATGCACTAAGATTGAAAGAGAGATAAAACAAGAGAAGGAGCCGGAGGGTGTT
>JAGDQP010051829.1:0-13927 GCA_022664845.1 Lepisma saccharinum | reverse complement strand
ATCCCCGGTAACCACCATGCATAATTTATCTGGTCGGCATTCTTCTATCCACCAACTGGAAAGGCGCCTGGTAGGAGACCAGTACCTCCAATGGTGCAAAAATAAAGAATTGAGGAGAATTAAATAAAAATATCACGATCTTTTTAACATGGTCACTACAAAACGGAGTTTGAAGATACTTTGTAAAGGAAGGAGGACAAGATGACATGATGAAAAAAGAAGGACATATCATCAGAATGAAGGACGTCTGGTAGGGTTCGCGGAACAAGCGCGAAACGGAATAAGAGCGAAACTTTCGCTTTAGTTCCTGTCACTCTAATTCCGTTTTGCACTTGTTCCAGTCGCTCTAATTCCGTTTCGCGCTTATTCAGGCAGCGTTATTTCTGTTTCGCGCTTGTTTTGTTAGCGTTAGTTCCGTTTCGCGCTTGTTTTGTTAGCGTTAGTTCCGTTTCGCGCTTATTACGGCGACCTGTCTGGTAATCCTGAGTAATTGTGACAACCCACGCAAAGCGGCAGAGATGATGTACCAATACAAGTGATTGGAAATTTTGTTTACAGTTATAGCATCTTAACGTTATAGACAATTAATGATCGCAGTTATAATTTTAATTCGTGTTAGCCTTAATTTAAGGTATCCCAGCATTTGCGCCTGTTAAGAGGTCTCCATAACTACGGCGCGAGTATATGTCTGTTTTCATATTTTTAAAGATATTGGTCAAATGACAAAGCGACAGTAAAATTTTGAAAAGCGGCCCCAATAATACTTGTGAATGTACGGTATATCAAGTGAACTATCTGAGATTTTGACATTGTTTTTTTTAGCTGAGAAATTAGAAAACCAGGAATTGCTTAGCCGTATGACGTCACCACATACGGGTATTCTAATTACTCAGCCAAAATAAAGAATGCCAAAATCTCAGACAGTTCACTGATCCCTTTTTGAAAATTTCATTGTTACATATCATTGTCGAATGAAAACACACACACACACACTCGCATCTTAGGTATATGAAGGCCTCTAACAATGAGGTAAATCCTTCAGAAAAGCTTAATTCATTTGCCATTGATCATTGCTGCATGCAAATAACCTCGTAATCAATATTGGTGAATGTGTTATAGGATCCAATAGGTCAACAAGGAAATAATTGCCGTAGGTTCTTTGTGTACGATGGGATGGCAAGCACTGGGTTCATGACAATGGCCTTTTTATTCTTACCTTGACATGACATTGCAACTTGAAATACATTGTTCTACGTATGTCATGCCATCAATAAATAAGCTGTAAATGAACATTGCGAAGTCGTACTTTACAAAAGGACGGATTTCGTTTCTTAATTATTTTTTTCTTTTTTTTTCATTTCTCACCGATGTCAAGGTTTTGTTGTTGTTACGCCATCTTAGTAGTAAACACATCAACAGAGGCTTGCGTAAGAAGTTATAAAAAATCATTTCCTTAAACAGTTTTCCTTTTACATGTTAAAAGGATCCTTTACACCAGTGATTCCGCCAGACCTCCCTGTGGGGGTTACTCCCCCTCCCAAGCATAAAATTTTTGCTTGAGAAAAAAAATCGATAGAAAACGTACAAAACTTCACTTACACCATCCCAATTTTGACTTTACAATTAACCCCCCCCCCCGAAACTGAAAATTCTGGCGGACACCCTGTTTTACAAACATTTTGTTTTCATGGGGGGGGGGAAGGAGAAATTCAAGTCACATTAGTTTACTTTATACAGGGTGTTGCAAAACAACACCAACAAAACCAACTCATGAGATTCTTGACATGACAATAAGAAAAATAAAGTGTAGAGACCATTGAGAATGCATAAATGCTTCGTTGCGGTGCAATAGGTTGTTGTAAATGTGGTCAAATGGAACTCATTAATTGGATATTTCTAACGCCATTAACAGTAAAACGGAGGCGCCATATGGTATCCTTAAATACTCCAAAACGGCTCTTTCCCAAAATGTATGTTTCTAAATCCTCCTATGTATGCACAAGGGATAGCCCCCCTCCACCCCCTACAAAAATATAGGAGATTATCTGCTATAAAGTTGGGTCGAAATAAGCACGAATCCCGCAAGTAACACTTATTTGTTTGGGGGCACGTCGATATCTCAGACAGATTTCCTTTGTGGAACGATTTTTGTGTGTGTGTGTAAAAGTATCCGTGGTCGCTTAATAAATAGGAGTACATTACATTAATTTCAACTAACATTTCGTATATTTTTAATTAGTAAAAGAGAATGTTACTGCCTGGTTATATGGTAATGATTACATTTATCATATGCAGTCATTCCGAAATTATTCTTATTCGTTTTTATTTCTACCCATATTTGCTCCAGAGAATGTCTGGGAATGTATCCTAGTTTCTTTGAGGAATCCCTTGCGCACCCATCCGCAATTCAGGAATATGTATTTTTGCATACAGCTGGTTTTAAGTCTTTGGTAGTACCATGCCGCCTTAGTTCTACCGTTAATGGCATTGAAAAAAAAAATCATTACCCCCATACTTTTGGAAGCCTATAGCCCCAAAACGAAGCATTTGTGCATCCTACATGGTCTATCCTTTTTCTTTCCTAATTTCATGTCAGAAATCTTGTGAGATGGTTCGGCTAGTATTGTTTTGCAACACCCTGTAGAAGGAGCTACTAAATACGCCCTTTCCAATCAAAAATAGTGGTAAGTTAATAAAAGGAAAGACCCAATTCTGTTTATAAATAAGATACGTGTGGTAATTTTCTTTTGTTTATTTATTACCACACTTATCTTGTTTACAGAAGGAATCAAGTCTTTTGTGGTATCTGTCTGCCATTATTTTCATCGACAAGGTTAGGTTAGGTTAGTTTACTTTATACGCAAGGTGTTAGTAAATACGTTTTAGCCAACCTTCTCAACTAAAATACTGAAACTGTGGCAGGCAAATAACATGAAAGACTCGTTTCGTTTATGTAATAAAGATAACCGTGGTAATTTTATCTTTTTTAAATTTCTTTTTTTTTTATACCAGACGGAAGAGCCAAATTACCTTAACAGTAAATATAATTGAGGTATATTTTTGCACTACTGTATAATGACGCAAAGCTTTCAACTTTGTTTCCGGTCGTTTTTCTGTAGATATGACTGGTCAATTTACAGCCTTCCAATAGTGTGCCTCGACAGAAGAAGAAGAAGAAAAAACAATACACAAAAGCACAATCCAAGGTCAATGTCAATTACATGATGACAAAATTAATTAGTTAGGAAAAGAGATTTTTTTTCTTAAACTTTGCTATCACATACTCAGTTAGAAGCAAGCAATGGACCCACCCGGGAAACGAACGATAGGGCCCACCTACTGATAACCAAAGGGCTATCGTGGTAGTGGGAGTTTAGGCACGTGAGCCCCCCACAGAAAAATGCCTTTCAGGGGCCTTCAATACCCTTCATAGCAGTTACCTCCAAAAAGAAGTTGCATGAGCCCTTAGGATACTGATCAGGTCTCAAAATACAAAGTATTACGTAAAGCCTTAGAAGAATATGAATCTATTAAAGCAAACTTTACATGGGCCCTTCTTACAATTTGTGAGGGCCCTACAGTAGGTCTGTTACTATAACTTTAGGTTGCTCATAACGCCATGCGTCATTATGCTCATAACGTCATGCCTTTATGTTGCTCATAACGTCTTGCGTTATCAAAATTTACAATTCTGCTGTACTGAAAAGACCTTAACGCTAGCAGTAGTAGCAAAAGTTGGTTAAGTGGCCTTCTTCATTCGATACCAATACGCTCTAACAAGGAACATTTGCCAGATAACAGAGTCCGATTTTCATGAAAATTCGTAAGTAGGTACAGTGCCTAGCTAAACCTTAACATAGGGCTATCAAAAATATCGATATACCGAAATCGGTATCGGTATTTTGGAAAATCGAAAATTCGGTATCACCCATGGGGTCTATCGAAACACCGAAAATATCGAAATACTGAAATATCGAGAAACTGATGATACCAAAATACCGAAATATTGATATACCGACCCAGCAACCCAAATGCCGATCCCGTCGGCGGCCCGACCGACTAGTAGTCGGGAAATGGTTGGCACGATCCATAGGTGGCAATTGGTTATCGGGCAGTTTTCCGGGCCGCCGTAGGTGTCGTCGGGCCATCTTCCGGGCCGCCATCGGGGTCGGCATAAAGACGCAACCTCGCCCAAAACCCGCACGCCGAAGTCGTCGTCTCGTCGGGATTTTTCAAAACCCGACGTACGTCGACCTGCCCGTCAGCTCACTGGTTGGCCGAGCTTCATCGACCAAATGTTGTAGTCTGGCTTACTTCTCCTGACTTGTAGGGAAATATCGAACAGTATCAATATACTTCACAATATCGGAATATTGAAGTACTGAATTCCTCTGAAATTCTGAAAAAATAATACTAATAACTTATATAGAGAAAGTAGCATGGCAGAGCTGAAATCAGGTCAGTTTTGGTGACCCGGACATACGTGATCCGGTCTAAAACTTGACCCGATTAACCCGGTCTGAGAACAATGAGCTCCAGTTTCGTAATTTTCGTGCTCTGGGGGTAACATCTCCGATCTCGGTCACCCCTGAAACGCAAGGAAATAATTAAATACTCTACTTTGTTTTTCAGGTGACGAGACCTAAATCGGGTCAGGTCGGGTCCCAAGCACAGACCCGCTCCAAAACTTGACGTATAATCACAATCCGGATCTGAGTTTCGGATATCTAGGGCATTGACACATCATCATAGTCATTCCTAATTCGTACAGGGTACCCACAAAATGTGTAAACTTAAATTTCATGACAATTCCTGATTTTCCTGACCAGACTTTTAAAAAAATCCTGACTCTCAGACTATAAAATTTTGTAGTTTTGCAAAATATTTTGTTTTCTTTTACATGCAGCCTCTACCAGCCCCATAGCTGCCCATCTTTCACCTGAGTAGCAAATTTTATAGTTGTATTACTTCGTTTACAATAAATTACAGGAACAAAAGTTTCACCAAAATATTTTTCAAAGGTACTGAGTAAAATAACCCAAATTTACATATTTGTTTTTCCTGTCATGAACATGTTATGTAAGTCAAGTCAAAGAAAATGCTAACAACTATAACATACGTATATGCATAAATTCTATGAATGTAAGCAATAAATATTAGATTATTACAATAATTAAACAATATCACTACAACAAAAACAGAAGTTTCAACAATATCAACACATGTTAATTTCGCGACTTTCGCAAAAGTTTGATTTTCTGACAAAGTTCATCTTGCTCAGTTTTAGATTTTTCTCTCAATTTCTTTTGCTCATCTTCCAGTTTCTTTATTTCATTCATCCTTAATTCATTCTTCCTTTTTTATATAGAATTATTTTCATCTATTTACATAGCATTACGCTGTGTTTTCAGATAATCTTCATATCGCCTCTGAGCAGATCTTGCATATTATGTGAGCACTTTCTGTGTGATGACAATACTATGGATTCCTGTGGAGTTGACAACACCATCATGCACTCTCCTCAGTGCTATTATTGTATGTTCAAATTGGATTTTAATAACAGCAAAGTTGTTGAAAGAGGAATCACCCTCAACTGTAGCATTTCCGTGGGGAAATATCAAACTCGGCTTTACCACTTTCCCCAGTGATGAGATTTTTGTTTTGTTTTGTTTGTTTGTTTGTTTGAAAGAAGGGAAACATGTTCCTATCCACTAACTTTGGACAAAAACAATAACAATCAACTACACAACTATCTCTATAAAATATATTTTTTTGAGTTTCAGATAGCCTACATTGAATTAAATTGGCTTTATTTATGGTAAATTATGGAAGGCCCTGGCCAATACCTTCCTCATGCTCTGCCTATCTCTCTCTATCTTTCTCTCTCTCCGGAAGAACAGGAAGACGCGAAAGAGAGAGAGCTCTCTTACCATGCCGCCGTAGCTCAGTAGTAGAGCGTTGGCGTAAGGTTCGGGAGATGGTCGTGAGTTCGATCCCAGCGTTCGACCATCCTGACTAAGGTTTTCCAGGTTTTTTTCTTAGTCACACCAGGCAAATGCCGGGGTGGCACCTTCAACATAGGTCCTGACCGACACCTTACCGAATCCTTTACCATCCTCTATCCCGGCCTGAGCCTTAGATGCCTAAAGACCATAAATTAAATGTAAAAATTCCATTGTCTCTCCCCTTTCTTTATTTCTTTCTTTGGCTCAGGCCGGGATGAGGTAGACAGGGGATGAGAAAGATATTGGCCAGGGCCTTTCATAATTTACCATCCCGGCATTGCAGTTTCAGATGCATCATAATAACGAAATCCGAATTCTGGGTCTTTGAATCTGCGACCCAAATCGGAAAAATCCATTGGACCGGATATCCGAAACTCGGATATCCTTTTCGATCCGGATCTGGCCATCCCTACTCAGCAGTTTTCGAATTATATCAAAATGTTGCTGAAATGCATTTTGCTGCTGGCTTTTATCCCATCGTCAAAACTGTCGATGCGTTATTGACTATTAACAGACTTTACGTGAAGTCGGCAAAGCTACAGCAACTGTATTTTTATCGTCAGGAAAGGCTCAGACAGGAGCTTTGTGGTGAACAAACACCGTGTGCGTGGGTGTTCTCGGGGTTCTCCAGTTTCCTCCCAATTTCTTCATTCCACCAATCATTCCATCATCATCCATCTGGTTTGAGTCTGAGATGAAGGCCTTAAAAATTAAATTCGAAGTACCTGATTACAGCACAATAATTTATCAAAATGCGTGCTCTTTCTTGATTTCGAAAAGAGTCTGTGCGTTAATGTAAATGCTTTAATGTTATTGTCATTATAGTATTTTGCAAGAAGTAATCAACTTTTTCTTTCTCCTGTCAATCTTTTTATTTATTTTTTTCTTATTTGAGATCGCCAACATTTCATTGCTTATCTCTCGTGTATACATTCTGTATTAATTTCGATGTTTACGTAACAAGGTTCTTGTAAAAGAAAATGAATTACAACTATTATTTCGAACTGCACGGTTGCAGAAGAAATACGTCAATAAAAATCTTGAAATGTAAGAGGTGCCTTGACTTCGTAACCAACTACTGGGGCTGGAAAATTGTTAAGATGTGAGGAGCAGTTTATATACACTGAGAATTGACGTGCCGCGGTGGTGTAATGGACAGCATACCCGGCCGGCAACTGGGAGATTCGGGTTCGAGTCCCGGTCGCGGCGGTTGTCAATTTTTCTGTATTCATTTCAATGTTTACCTAACACAAGGTTCTTGTGAAAATGGAAATATAGATAATCCTAAATATAGATAATTACGTCTAAAATTATACTATTGTTTTGCATATTTACCGGAATTTCTGGATGAGGGTTCAAGCCAACCCCCTAAATACGTACGCCCATGAGTAGGCTACTTCCATATTGCTCAATATCATTGTTTTTCGGTATTCTGATATTGTTTGGTGTATTGATATCGTTCGGTAATTTGGTATTTTCGGTATACCTGTATCGTTCGGTATATCTGTATCGTTTGGTATTTCGGTATATCAGTAGTTGTCGGTATCCCAAACATACCGAAAGTCGGTATGAAAATCTCAATACCGAACACCCCTACCTTAACAGCCAAAATTATAGTTGCTATGGTCAACAAATAATGAGAAGGGGGCTCGCGAAATATGGAACGTAGAGAGCAAGTATATCGAATACAGAGCACGGAAAGTGCCATTTCTTTTATAAGCTGTTACATACATATTGAAAACTTTTGCTTTCGGTAGTCTTCCAAAAGCTCCACGCCATTTTACATCGTCTATTTATTTGATCCCTCAACTTACCATTCGATGTTTTGAGCTGCCCTAGGTAAACTCATCAACTAAACTGTGCCTATTGTCTCTCCGTGAATCTTTATTCCCTTCTTTTTAGCATGCTGACTGCGCATTACTTTTGTTCTACTTAAATTCATTTTAAGGCCTATTTTCCAACTCTCATTACACAGCTCTACCATTTGGTTTGTAGTTCTTCTGCACCTGAAGCAACAGGACTATATCATTAGCGAATCGTAGGTGATTTAAGGCATTCACCATTGATTTTTATTCCAACTTCATCCCAGTTTAAATTTGGAACACTCCCTCCAGGACCGCTGATAGTAATTTTGGAGAAATTGAATCTCCTTGTCTTACTCCTCTTCTAATTTTACAGTTTTCACTCTCTTGATGTAGTCTAATGACAGATGTGACATTCGAGTAAGATGTATGCACTTTCGATGCCTTGATGTTCAAGTGATTTTAGTACTGCTGACAAGGACACTGAATCGAAGACTTTTTGAAAATCTATGAATCCCAGACTTAGTGGAAGTTCATATTCATTAGTCCTTTGCATAACTTCATTCAATGCTTTTATGTGGTCCATTCTGCTAAGTCCACGACGAAATGCGGCTTTATTCCCTTCACTGGTTAGAATCTACGATTCAAAATAACTTTGACGAACATTTTGTATAGAACTGACACTAGACTAATTGGTCTGTAGTTTTCGACGCGTTCTTTGTCCCCTTTCTTGTACAACAAAATAATAACACCATTATTCCAACTTGTCGGTATTTCTCTCTTCCTCAGGCACATCGAGAATAATTTAGCAAGTTCCTCTTTCATGTTTTCACCTCCCCAATTAAACATCTCTGCTGTGCGTCCATCTTCTCTTGGCGATTTTCCGTTCTTTATCCCTCGAAGTATTTTATCCACTTCTTCTCCCATTACGTCTGGGACATCGACATCATTTTCTTCTGAATCTTCTTTTCCTAGTTCGTCCTCGGAGTAGTACAATTCTCTGTAGAAATTTTCAAATATTTTTTATAATTTCTTCCTTATTTCGTGTTATGGTCTCTTAACTGCAATTATTTGCTTTTTTCCTATCATGGGTTGTTGTTTGGTTTTATTCAGGCTCTTGTTTTCCTCGATTGTATTTCTAACAAGATTTTTGTTGTATCTTCGTACATCCTCTCTTATTTTCTTTCTTACTGGTTTTATTTAGTTCTACGTATTCAATCCTCGTTATGTGATTTTTTCTTCTTTCATTTCTCTCCCTTCCTCCATCAAGAGTTTAGTTTCTACTTAGATTTTGCTCTCTTTTTTTTCTTTTGCGATGTCTTCTATTTTCTTCGTTGTTTTTTATCTTATTATCTCAGCCAGTATTTTATTTCTGCTATTGATATCTGCTTTATCTTCTAACTCTTCCAAGGGGCTGAATCTGTTGCTTACTTCTATCTCGAATATTTGTCTGGTTTTCGATCGATTTTCTAGATCGAAAACTGGAAGTTTTCCTATGATAAGCTTCTTCCTCTCAAGTCCTATGATCACTTGAGATTTCGAAACTATTCAGAACAGACACATCTTGCAGAATTTCCTTGTTATTTGATAAAACATAGTCTATTTCGTTTTTTGTCCCATTTGGACCTTTCCATGTCCACTTCCTCTGGGGCGACTTGTTGAAAAATGTATTGTTGGAAGTGAAGGATCTGTGGACTTATATATATATTCAATTTAGAACCAAAATGGCATAGATGTGTTCTAAACATATTAAGAATTTTGTACATTTTATACGAGAAATAGGACGAGGAAGTATACCCAGATGCATCCATTTTCAATGAATCTGACTTGTACTTTTTTTTTCGAACTTGATAAACCAAAGGAAAGAAATATGTCAGTTTATATTATGCCTTGACTACATTACTAATATCTTACCATAGTTAACGTTAACCCGAGTTCATTTTAGTAATGTAACCGCAAGTTACCGTTAACACGGGTTTCAAATTTAACTAGCGTCAACTTACGACGGTTATCTTGTAACGTTAGTAAGAAACAGCTGTCTAAACGCAAGATGGTCATTAGGCGCGGCTCACTTCGTGACTTTATTACTTTCTTTATCAATATATATAGTATCCTAGTGGTGCGGATCACTTTTAAAGTATAAAAGAATGATGGCAGAACCAATCTACAAAAATTGATGGTACAATCAATTCATTTGTGTTCTTTTTTTTAAATAATCTAATCCTCTCCCGTGTAACAAGCAGAATATTTACTCTACGGAAACCTCTAACTGTTTTTTGACAGACAACGGTAGAACAAGCATGATAACCAGGTTAAGTTCGGTAGTTTGAACGCAAGTTAGTTTTGCCCGTAAATCTTACCATCGTAAAATGTTAGTAATCCAAACAAGGCATTACAAAGCTAAGTGGATGTACACTTATTCTTCCACTCTTACTTTTGAATGCCTATATTCAGTTATTCCGGAATTGCAAATTGTGACAGTCTTGGAACTTCCGACAAACTCAAATGCTTCTTGAATATATAGGAACTTCTGAATTTGGGAACTTTCTAACTTATGAACTCTGAACCCTTGTAGTTAAAATGATTGTTGAACTTTCAGCTCATGGTTTTCCAAACTAGAAGTACCGTTTGCAATCAACCACTGCACTGGTTGGGGAGCACATGCGTTCGGAGGTACCTTAAAACTGTCGGTTCTGTCCTTTAGAACGTTCACACCATACGGGTACTGAAGAACCACCATCAGTTCAAATTGATCACGAACTTTCAGATGTCAAACCTGCTCCGGGAAGAATCATACATCATCTGTCATCATTATATCCGCATCTAGAATTCTAGGTATCGTAACATTTCCATTGAGTGATACCTCCGTATCATACTTTTTGGCTTTCTTGACAAGACTTAGAGCAAAGACGCTAACAATTGCCCTAAACCCGTACCACGTAGAACAAAAGCATTGCTTTAAGTTGTAGGTTGCATGATACAGCAACTAAGCTTTTGTTTTTCTCATAGCAAATGGATTAACCTCTTTGTATTCTGGTTTGCAAAATACAAGGCAATCGAGTTTTTCTCCATATCTTAATTTAATTTTGCGAAGGGCAGGAAAAAGACAAGGCGGAAAAGGTCAGAAAAGCAGAAGGATGTAGATTTACAGAGGAAATGCAAATAGCACTTTTGCACTTGTTTATCTATTCGTACAATTTAATAATGGAACAGCAAAGATTTGGATTGTGAACAGCGAGGTCATTATGAGTAATCATGGCATTTTGAACATAATAAAACACGTTTTGTGCATAAACAGGAATAAGCAACACGTGTATAGTAAATAAGAGAGGTTGCTTTTGCAATTTGAAGAAACTTATTTTGTTTACATTTCTATCTGCTTAAAAATTTTCAAGTTTCTTCTTAAAAAATCGATTCTTTAACCCTTATACGCCGAATGGACAATACAGTCAATATTTTTAACATGTGATAGGTCCTCACTTAATTGACCCAGAAGGATAATTTTGCTCTTAAATTAATCCTTATGGAACTACCTAACTGGAGAGAAACGTTTTATTCGTCAGGTGTGTACCACGGAAGAGGGGACAAATTTTGCTTTCATTTTTAAGCTTATCAGATAGCAACACACTCATACTTCGTGATGACTCAGTGAGCAGCGCGAACGATCATTGCAGACGTGGCTCCCATGCTGGAGGAGAGTATATTAGAGAAGCAGCTGCCTGGCAGTGATACGTTTTATTCTGGGCGAAAAGTTTGTGTTTTGTGTGTGTTTCAAGGATTTTCATAAGGAAATGCATCCTGTGTATGGGAAGAAATATTGGTTTTAATTTGTTTGGTCCGCTAAAAGCTCACCTTGGCGGTAAACGTTTCACGGGTGATACAAAAATATTTTCAATAGTAAATCAAAAATAGAAGCAGTCACTATAACGTAACAATCGCTGAAATCAGTCACATACTCTAGATTCACAGCTTGGACAACCACTAACCAAAGTAATAAGTAGAAAAAGGGTACGGAGGTCACACATAGTATTAATAATGATGATGATAGGTGTTCTGGACTCCCTTTCATGTAAATTAATATTATTCGTGCACATGAAAATATTTGTTCACAAGGTTAGACTGCGGTGCTAGCCTAGATAGTCCACAGGATACGCTCCTGGCTGAAATTTTGACACATAAATAAAAACTCGAAGGTTGTTAATTGGACGTCTTAGGTGATCGCGGAGTGACTCTAACCAGAACTGAAGCCAGATCAGTTTTGGTGGCCCGGAGGCCCGATTGACTCGGTCTCGACCCGGTCTTGATCGAATCAGACTGAGTTACTCGGAGGCCCGATGATTGAGTCTTGTTCCTGTGGTTAGAATCAATTCATCCACATTATAATATGTGAGATTTCTTGAGAAGTGAGCTATGTACGAGAACTACATATTTAACAGTTTTAAAATATTGTGATGCTTTTATCCTATTTAATACTTCAAACACAAAATTCATTCTGAATTACCTTCCTTTTGGGGCTGTTTGTATACCTCCGGCTGCATTTTTGTTCTTTCCGGGAATATGAGACTATTTCCATGTGTTATTACTATCGTTAGGAACTTTTCGGCGGCGTATACTTTGTACTCTGGGGAGTAACACCCCTGCTCCTGGTCATTACAGGTACGAAGATTGTTCAAGCACAACAGTGTATAAGAAAGATAGAACGAAATCTCTGCTTCCTTCTCCAGATCAAAATCGGGTTACCAGGTCAGACTGGGTCCCAAGCATAGACCTAGTGACCCGGTCCAAAATTGATCCCGATTGGCCCGGTGACAGATCTGATTGTAACGGTCACCATCGTAAGAAACCTGTTTAGAAAATCGGATAATTTATAGAAGAGTAACCAGGCTGAAAAAGTACTGCGTAAATTCAATATTCCATTGGCCAATGTTTCATGTATAACCTGGTATAATACTCACAGTTTGCAACACTGCAGTCTGTGCTTCACATAGAACGTTTATAAAAAATAAATGATAATGGATGTTCTGACCGTAGGTAAGTCCTGACCCAAAAGTCCCTGGGCTAGGTGAACCGATGGTGGTTGTTCATTGTCTTTCAACGGATGAAGATGACGTTCTAAGGACGAGACCTACAGTTTAACGTGGCACTGAAGTGCTTGTGTCCCTGGTGGAAAACAAACCCGGGACCCCATGATTTCAAACCAGCAAATGTTACCACTCAGTCACAGGGGACACTTATCATCAATAGGAGATATACCAAATAGCCAGGAAAGCGACATAGTGTGCTATTGGAAAAGCACTTGAACATATGGACTTTATTCCAGGTTGGCAACACTGACAACTCGATGACGCAACATTTTAACTCTTAGAATATCCACCGTGTTGAAAAAAAAATCAACCTCCCAAATCTAAAATTTACCTCAGTGTATCGTTTCTAACAATTTTAGACTCAAAACGAAACGAAATTCGAAAAACGACACTTTTGGGTATATTATTGACACTCCCCACCCCCACCGCAATAACACTCTTTTTTAACGCAATAATCTGAAACCTTGTCCTATATTATATCGCTGCTTTTGCAAACGACCGGATGCAGCTTCGTTCCGACTGTATCATACTCTCATGCCCAAGTGATCCTCCCATTTCAGAATATATATATATATATATATAAACACATCAGCAGCTGCTGCCGCCGCCGTGGAACTTCCGGGTTCCCTTGTGCGTGGTTCTGCTGGTGGTTCATCCGGAGGTCAATGCACTCAGAAAATCACCATAACTGCGTTTTTTTTTTCGTTAGTTAATACAGAATGAGGGCACATGAAAATTAATCCTATATGTAGCTTTAACTAGGGCAATTGTATGTTCTTCGTTTGTGAAACAATGCCGTCCGTTCCAGTCATTCTCTCATCTTGGAAAGAAAGAATGTTGTCAAATTTTACGTGAATAGTTTTTTCTACCATTGTACAGAAGTTAGAGCCAAGTTGGGCCCGGCTGGCAGTTACTAAAAAGGCCCCTTATCCAAACTAGGAAAGTAACTTAAGGACAAAAATTATTTTATCGGTTGACAATCAACTGATAAGCAACTCAAAGGGTGATCACTCAAGGGGCAAGGATGGGGAAGATA
>JAGDQP010051828.1:0-13927 GCA_022664845.1 Lepisma saccharinum | reverse complement strand
GATCCAGTTGTTCGTCAAGGAACAATGACAAATTTAAAGCATCGTCGTTCAGAAGTGAAATTTTGTAGCAACTGAATTTTCAGTGTTGATACGAAAGTAACGAGCTTTACATTTCTAGACGAAGTAAAGCGAAGCAAATAGATACATAATTCCATCTTCTCACTTGGCATACCTAATGCGACTATTTGTTTTATTTTCTAGGTGAGGATGTAAGTAATGTGTACATGAACTGTCCGCAGTTCATCATTTTTTTCTGAATGTTTTTTGAAACTTTTGTTTTTTTTAGCGTACACAAATACTTCTTGTATATACGATATATCTTGATGAACTACCAATCACTCATTTTGGATCGACCCTCTTTAATAGTGAGAATAATTCCATATCTGATTACTTCCATCTCTTGGTAATTGTATATATGTTCTGTTTGAAAGTCATAGTACACAACATCTATATAATGAACCGTGAAGAAGATCCGACAACTTTGTAGTGAAGCTAATGAAGTATTCATATTAGTCATTACAGTTCCTCATTAATGAAAGGAAGTGAAAATAATACCACTACTGACCTAAATTGTCAAGTAATGTCAAGGCATTGTGGAAAGAAAGAGGATATATCATCAAATATTGAGCACTATTTGCATACTTTGGGTGTGGTCTTTGTGCACCACGTGAAAAACATTGTAATTTCCGGAAGTAGACTCTCGTGAATGCTTCAGTCCTCCTACTAACCCCGAAGCATTTTCAATAGAAAAAGTGAACGTTTATTATTGATGTCAACAACAATAAGTAAACAGGTTTTTCCACTACTGAAAACAAGTTCTTGCTGCTATCGCCTGACGCCTAGGTATGTTTTCCATTCTTTTGTGAGATAATATAACGGCTAAACGAGAAATCAGTGAAGTATTGAGAAACTCAATACAAACGGACATATTTAATTATTGCAGGAATTGTAGCTATAGGTTAAGCCCATCACAAGTCTGCGAGGACGTCTCTCGCATAGTATTCTTCCGGGAAAACGGAGGGGAGAAATAACAACCAGGGCCTTAATCAGGTACCATCCTAGCCATCACCTGGAGGAAAGCTTTGGAAAATCTCAGAACTTGAATCCGTGTGCCTCTCAAGTGCCGATTTGAGATTCGCAATGTTAGCCACTAAGGATGCTAGGTAGGAAATCTAAGTTAATTCGAGTTCGAGAGAAAGCGGTATATTATTACCTCGATAAAATTTATTTTTACTATACTGGCTAGAAGAAGCTGACCTTTTTCAATTTTTTGACATTCGCTTTTTCTCAGAAGAGGTCCAAACTTCATGATTTTATGAATGGGCGATATCTGACCGTATTTGTTGAATGTTCTGACAACACTGAGATATAGTCCTAGTTTTATTTAGTGCAAATATATTTTCTTCTGAATTTCTAAGTTTACTAAATTTCATTCTTATTATTATTGATATTGGATTAAGATTTTTACTTTTTTGTTGCATCTCATCGCTCGATTCCTAACGTAAAGAAACCGAACTTAAGTACTGAAAATCTAAGCTGAAAATTTATCAAGTGAGGGTGAGAAGAATCTTGTAAGATAGTGGGCAGAAATGGAAGAGATACTGCCCGAAAGTATCTTATACTAGATATCGATACCCTAAGGGGAAAAGTATCTAGATACCGATACATGATACTTTATTAAAAATGTAACGAGTGAAAGATAGCAATACTCCTCAAAAGTATGTAGGTACTTAACTAATACTTTACATGGTTTCTTGAACACAAATGTAAAGTAAACAATGGTACAAAAAGAGCTGCATATAAGATTTCTGTTAGTGATAAAACTAATATAGGAAAAATAAATACTGAAAATAAAACCACGAATAATATAGTTCAATAAGATGTCAAGGATCGATGAAACACAAGGGGATACCTTCTGGGTTACTGAAGTTTTATTACGAATACAGGGATTTTTTACAGGTTCTTTGAATTGAATTTTAGTAGCAAAATATTCTCTATCAATTCATCAGACAACTGACATTTCCTGTAATGGGAAATATCTCTTGCTACACTAGATGTTTTTTTTTTATTATTATTATTATTATTTTACTGCTGAACTCGACGGAACAATGGTACTGCCGTATATTTGATAAAGACGGTTTTTATCACAGGAATATTCTAATGCTCAACACTTTTGCCAGTCATCTCGAAAAACTGGGTTAACGGAATTAACTGGCAAACTGGGTTTTAATTGGTGAAACACTTGAAACAAAATCTAGAAATCCATCTCCTCCTTTTGAGAAATGTTACTTCTTTTCTATTGAAGTTGCCAGCAGATATCACAACATTCACGGCGGACACCTAGATTTGAACTTGTTTCTCTCTCTCTCTCTCTCTCTCTCTCTCTTAGATTCTACCCTATACGACTAGATTGACTTACTGAAGAAGTATTTCATTTCATTACATTCTTCTTTTAAACGGCGGAGTTAATTCATCACCCTTTTCTTTCACTTACAGTCAGTCATCGAAAATTCTAACTTTACGTAATATGTATGATTAGAAAAAAGGCTGAATAAGCTTCGTTTAATTGCAGCGATGCAAGAACTCACCTGGATTGCAAGCTTTTCGTCGTAGTTCCATTGTATGAGGCGTTTTAAACATGTGGCTATTGTACTTTTGATGTCAATGGATTTGAATCCCCGAGCTACAAGACTTTTGCTTTTTCCCAGCTTTTTCCCAGAACGTTCAATTTTCGTTCTCTACCAATTGCAAATGGTAGAGCGTCGGCTTAGGATTCGGGAGACCGTGTGTTCAATTCCAGCGGCAGACCATCCTGACGGATGTTTCAACAGGGATTTTCCTTAGTATCCGAGGCAAACGCCGGGAAGATACCTTCAACTTAGGCCCTGCCCTGCATGATACCTTGCCGCATCATTTTCCTTTCCCTATTCTGATCTGAGCCTTAGAAAAGATACCTAAAGACCATAAATAAAATTCAGATTCAAAATTCAAATTGCAAATGGTGTTTACTTTCATAATAACACAAATTATGGTGACATTAGCTAGCAAATGCAAATATTTTAATACTGAAGTAGAGAATAAACTTAAGAGAGAAAGAACCCGATTTCAGATTCGTTTGAAAAGGCGTAGTACTCAAGTTCTCTTTTTAACATTTTAAAAGTGACGAACAAAAATGATGAACAACAATGACAGCTTGAAACGTGGCCTAAAGGATACTTAAGACATCTGTAGAATGAACGAATCCGTATTTTGATGTTTTATTGCTGATGATAAATTTGATGACCTGGACAATGATGACTTAATTTACAGATAGATCTTCAAATATCTCGGCTAAAAATAACAATTTCAAAATCTGAAGCAGTTCATTCCATAGGTGTTATGATGATTTCCTACAAGTATTAGATGGATAACCTTCCAAATCTTAATGGCTGGACTTATCGGTATTTTTAAAAATTAGAAAAAGGGATATTTGAAATTGGGTAAAAAGAGGGTATCTGAAATTGGCCTTGCCTAGTTTTTTTGGCTCCCTCCCGAAAGATTTTTGAAACACAATTAAGGTCGAAAATAATTTGGCAAAGCTGATATTGTTCCCGGCACGTTGCTTATTGTTTCTTTGATGTCTTCTGCCCACGAAACACATCATCTTTGTTATGTGTCGTTTTTAAAGTGATAATTTCAAGAGCGCTTCGGTAAGTTACAAAATAAACGTATAAAATCTAAGCAAATATGCTAAGGACTTTCAGTTTCCTCTAGTTACGAGTATTTATTGCTATAATGTAATTATTGTAGGATTTTCCTTTCTTAACAACTTAGAAAGATGTTTCGGAACCCCTTAGGATGCATCATTATATAAATTTTTAAAGCCAGTTAGTGCTACTAGGTGTGCCAATGACTGGTATGCCATTTTTCACAGTGCCCATTTATTTGGCATTGAGGCATTGAGACAAACAATTTGCAATTTTTAAAACTAGGAATGTTCCAGTTTCTAACATACCCATTCTTACCTTTAAGTCACAAAAATACGGTGGGTCGCATTTCACCGAGTTCGTAGCTTCACAGGAACAAATATTTGCAGTGGTGCCAACTACTAGTCTCACCAGTGCCAATTGGTGGTATACATCTTTAGTTCTCAAAAGCATGTCGTAAGCGTAAGTGCCAATAACTGGGCATGAAGAGCCCCATACACCTCTCGTAACTGGTTCCCATTTGGTAAACTAGGAGAAATTTGGCTTATTCCTTATTTTTCGTGGATAATACAAGATATAAAACTTAGTTTTATGAAATGAAAAGTATTATAAAGAATCTTCCCTTATTTAATTGTGCCCGTAGACTAGCAGTGAATTTCGTAGCTACAAAAAGTTCTTTGAAATACTGGTAACAAGCGAGTTGTTATTTACGTCCTACACGAGCAAGTAATCTTCTGAAGATGAGACCAATAGCACTTGGTGAACTGAACTCCGAATTACTCCATTCAATGGATTTCAATATTCGATCGAACTTGACGGTGCACTTGGACCCGTGACCGACCACATACACAGAAAGTAAGCATGCTAGCCACTTGCTCAACCTGCGAACCAACCTAGATACTGCGAACTAAACTCTAAAATATAGAGTTTCGTAACTAATATTGTGCCCAGTTTCGAAAATTGGAATATCGTCTTTTATCTTCGTGCGATTTTGAAAAATAATAAAATGGAGAAATGGGCATAGAAGAGAGACTCAATTCATTTCGGCACACCATGACTGCGGTTTCCCAAAACACATTTAGGAATTCTGGTCAACTAAATAGTGTCTTTATGTATTGCTATTGGAGACAACGGTTAAAACACGTTATAATTTCTAGTTATTATTATTTGTCGACTCCGGAAGTTAAGGGACACAAGTGACATCGGTGAATTTAAAAAAAGTTCATGATAACTTGTTATAAATAACTCAAATATATGTGACAGAAAATTCTCACATTTTGTACATGGACACATTATAGTCCAAGGTTTCCTTGTATAAAATATGATAGTTTTGTGTCGTGTATATTTTGGGTTATATTATAAGAGATTTCCTCTTACTTTTTTTATTCGTCTATGTCGCTTGTATCCCTTGCCTTCTGGACTCCTCATTTGTTGTTGAAGTTGCATTGCGAATTCCGAAAAGACAATGTGTGCATGTTCTAAAATCTGAACATTATCACGAGATTAGCAAATCACGCGTACCTGCACTGCTACTGCTCGTGCTGCTTCGCTGCGGTATTCTTCTTTACTTTACTAACAACTCGTATAATGCATGCAACACGCATCTGATTTTTTAAGACCTTAATTTTCTCGAAAATAATAGAGCAGTCGATCGAACGACTTTGTCATTATACATTATTGAAATGGAGTGCCACACTTACCAACATTTCGATTAGAAACGCCTCTCCTCCCGAGCCTTTCTTTCTCTCATAATAAACTATGAATATTAAAGCAACGAAAATCGGGAATGCATTACAATGAAAGCTGTCATTCGTTACGTTTGATTCAGCAATAGACTTCTGAACTCATACAGAAGAAATAAGCATCTACATATTATCGAAGAAAACTACGTTGCATTACGATTTGCATTTGTAAAGAACTATGGTTCAACTTAAACTGCTTGTACTCTCAATACTGTGTTGAACCAATAAGCATGCAATGAATAAACTGAATCGATAAAACGACAATGAATATTTTGACACAATACCATATAGAAATTGAAAACGAATCGATATTCATGTTTTGACACATACAAGATAGATATGAATGTAAGATACGATCAATATTCCAACATCGAGGTCAAAATTGTGAAAATTACGATGGAAACGCTTGACTGTACAACAAACATGTAAATATGATGGTTTTCATTAACTTCAGAAGACAAAAAAAACAAAAAAAAAACCAATCAATGATGTCTCAATTCACTTGCAAACAAGTCTTAGGTAATGGCACAAAAAATTAATACGGCGAAGTATATTTCAAGATATTTACTGAACATGATCAACAAGAAAATAGGACAGATTACAGGTTAAAATTTCTGCTAAACATGTAGCTTCAATCAAATTAATCTTGCTTGGAAAGGTGTGGGGGCATCTACCAAGATACGAGAACTCTGAAATACACAATACGTGTTGCAAGTAAAAAGGTTTGTGACCATTTTCAATCCAATTTCAATTTTCGTACACCAAATTAAGATCACAAAAGGTACTTTAGAAGTTACTATTCTTTTAAAATTTCCATAAAAAGAACCAGTTTTGAGAAAATTCTATTTATGTTTGATTTATCTTCTAAAATTTGAAACTTGTTTTAAACTATTACACTGCGAATTGTCACAAAAACATTTTTGTAAATGAATACGAATATATTGTTTTTGGGGCGCTGAGTTCAAAGCTGACCAACGTTTGTCGCCATCACCAACTATTTTATCATAACCGGTATGGATATGTGTAACTAGAGGGCGAGTCAAAAGACACAGTGCAACCCTGTAGTTCACAAACAGTCACGGAAAGGAAGCATCGTAGTATACACATGTGGAATGGTGGAAATGGCTGTCGGCCTACTTAAGGTGCAGATTTTGCACACTTCAAATGAACCAACATAGAAAGTTGTTGCATATTGAAAGTGTAAAGATGTGCACAAAAGTTGTATCTCAGGTGCCAAAATTGGGCAAAAAGAATAATTTTGAGTGTGCACAAGAAATGTACAAAAGTGTTCAATGTTTAATATAAACAAGGAAAGCCACATACATGGAGTGTAAATATTGTACACACTAATACACTTCTTGTATATATCAAAACACTTCTTGTAAATACTGCGAGTACTATAAATATTGCATTTTCATGCAATTTATTGGCAACTTTTATACATTCTACAGTAGAGTAAGATATTCACATTTCGAATTCGCCATATGCAACATCTTTAAACATGGCGATCTAACTTACTTTCCCCTAATCCCTGCTAACAAAGGAACTGATCATAGACTCTACGTAACTACAATTCCAATCTAAGGAACCTCGATACAAAAAGAATATACATGTAGCCATTTTAATCTCATAAGGACGTTTCACACTACAATATACCCAAAGTAACCCGAAGAAAATATAGTAATACCGAAAATAACCCTAAATTAACAAACAAAAAGGGTTCTAGCAAAATTATTATAAAAGGAACAAAATTCTTTACAAGGTTTGGCTTTCGCGTGTGTACTACCAGGTGTATAAGCTTAAATCCGCTGTTTTCTAGTCAGCAAAACACATGGTGTGTTCATAGAAAGCACAAAGCAAGTTATTCAAAGTACTTTCCCTCGCTAACTACACATTTTGCCCACTTCTCGGGCAATTTGTGGATACCACGCCAAAAAAAGTCCTGCTCTTTCGAGGCAAACCACTCATCAAACCATTTTCGGACGTCTGCATACAAATCGAAGTGCTGCTCAGCGAGGGCGTGGCCCATCGAGGCAAACAGATAGTAGTCTGTAGGAGCCAGGTGTGGCAAATAAGTGATTTGAGGTAGTACCTCCCACTTAAGTGTCTCCAAGTAGTTTTGGACCACTTTTGACGTGTGCGATGGGGCGATGTCGTGGAGGAATATCAGCTTGTCATGTCTTTGTTGATACTCCGGCCTTTTTTCACACAGAGCACGGTGCACGTTGATCAGTTGTTGGTGGTAGCGGTGGGCATTGGCAGTTTGACCCGGTTGCAACAGCTCAAAGTAGACGATACCCTGTTGGTCCCACCAAACACACTTGATGGTTGGCCTGGATCAACCCACGATTTCTGGCGTTTCGGATTCGCGAAATATATCCACCTTTCATCGCCCATCACAATCCGATGCAGGAACGACTTTCTTCTTTGTCTGGCGAGCAACATTTCGCATGTGTGTTGGCGTCTCTCCAGCTGCCGATCGGTCAATTCATGCGGCACCCATTTTTCGATCTTCTGAACCTTTCCCATGGCACGTAGACGCATGGAAATGGCTGCTTGAGTAACGCCCAATTGCTCGGCAAGCATTTGTTGCTATTGGGTATTGTTCTCGTCCAACAGCGTCTGCAATTGATGGTCCTCAAACTTCCTGGGCCGATTTTCACGATTCTTGTCACTGAGGTCGAAATTGCCGTCTTTGAACCGACGAAACCAATGTCGGCACGTTGTTTCCGATAAAGCACTGTCACCATAGGCCTCCACAAGCATTCTATGCTCGTCGGCAGCCTATTTATTCAAAGGGAAGCAGAAAAGCAGAGCTTCCCGCATATGCTTTTTTTCTGGCACAAAACTAGCCATATTTACCAACGGAACACTGTGTGTTGTTGCCTGCACTTGCTGATTATGTGCACTGATTCGTGTTGCCAGAGGTCCAACTCATCCACACAATAGGTCTGTTGTGCCCATGGTACCTTCATACGCTCACGAACGCCATCTATGTGCAAACAGCGGAATTAAGCTTATACGCCTTGAACATGGCGATCTAACTCCCTTTCCCTTAATCCCTGTGAACAAAGGAACTGATTATAGACTCTACGTAACCACAATTCCAATCTAAGGAACCTTGATACAAAAAGAATATACAAGTACCTATTTTAATCTCATAATAACGTTTCACACTTCAACACACCCAAAGTAACCCGAAGAAAATATAGTAATACCGAAAATAACCCTAAATTAACAAACAAAAAGGGTTCTAGCAAAATTATTATAAAAGGAACAAACAATTCTTTACAAGGTTTGTCTTTCGCATGTGTACTAAAGCAAAATTATGAAGAAGTACACAAGAAGTAACCAGCGTGAACTTAGCGTCAGATTCTTATTCAAAATGGCATATATTTATGGTTGACAATTTTTTGCCGTCTAATTAATAAATCAATTACAAAAACAAAAGTGGGTGCACTTAGATGGAAAGAAGGACAACACATAGAGCTAAGAGTACTGTCCCAGAACACAGACAGAACAGCGCTAATTTTGCCCGAAATGAGCTAGTATCATATTCAAATTCATATATATGATAACAGATATTATGGTTGACAATTTTTTGTGGTCTAATTTACCCTTTAATTCCAAAATAAACAGTGGGTGCATCTAGATGAAAACAAGGACAACACAGAACTAAGAGTAATGTCACAGGATACAGACAGGAAATATCTAATTTCACCCAAACAAAATGTGTTGGTTTTGGGGTTCGACGTCTAGGATCAAGACCAGAGAAACGGTGTACGTACATAGATAACACCCAAGAACGTCACAGGTGCACGTAGAAGAGACCAACAGAAATCCAACAGACTAAGAATCCTGTTCCATAATACATCAAAGATATGTCTAATTTCGCTAAAATAAAGAAATAGCGGTATCTGTATTCAACGTATAAGATTCAATCCTGTGGGGCAGTGTGCAAACATACATAACAGAGAAAAAACACCACGAGAGAACCTAGAAGAAATCCACAGAAATCCAGCAAATCAAGAATCCTGCCTCAGGATGCATCCAGGAAAGAGCTAATTTCGCCTTAAATCAGAAATATTGTTATTTCGGTATTAAATACAGGATTATTTTTTTTAAAGAGTTATGTGTACCTACGTTCCACCTTCAGAAACGTCAAGGGTGTACCTAGTAGATAAGCATGGAAATCCAACAGCCAAGGAATCTTTCCCAAGTAAACGCCAGAACAGAGCTACTTTCGCCCACGTCAAAAATGTCGGTTTTCGTGTTCGTCATATAGAATTCAAATCCAATTAATGGTTTAGACTCCTACATAACATAAAAAGTTCGAGCGTGAACCTAGAACAATCTTTCGGAAATCCTACAAACAGAGAGAACTAGCTCGGGATAGTCAGCAGGACGGTACTTTGTTCGTAATTAAATACATTTCCGTCTGATTAATACATAAGTTTTAACATTCAGAATGGGTGTTCGTACATACATCACACCCGCAGAAATCAGGAATGAATGCATAGTAATATTGGGGTGTATTGAGGAGAAAACTACGCCCAAAGAAGAACTCATAATATCCCTTATCTAAATACCACTTTGAAGACTTATGAAATAAGGTCCATAAAAGACACTTAGTAACCTATAACTAAATTCGTATAAAGTTGGATTCCGATTCACGTTCACATGAATGTGACTCTAGAAGTTAGATTCACATTCAGATTCGCATTCACTTTGGAATGAATTCCATCTTTGATACAGATTCACATTCACATTACAATGAACTATAACTTTGTGTGGAGCAAAATTTACATTGAAAATAAGTTACAGATTCACATTCAGATTCAGATTCATAATACATTCAGTACATCACATTTCTAATAAAAATATTTCTTCGCTTTCTCTCAATCCCCAACAATTTGGCTTAGCATGTTAATGTACTAAAGGCATTTGCATGTGCGGAAAATATTTGATCCAGATTGGGTGGTAACTTTGGTAACAACCTAGCAGTAAATTTTCGTATGTGATTTTTCTATTAAATGAAATTGTATGTTAATTCTCCCTCAATTTCCACTATTCTCACTTAGAGTGTGCAACTGTGCATGTATCAACGTGACTTCCATGCGCAGAAAATATTTGGTCCAGATTGGGTGGTAATTGTGATTACAACGTAACATTAAATGTTTACACCTGATTCTTCTAATAAATAAAATGGTTTCTTCGCTCTCCCTCAATGGCACAATTCCCTCTTACAGTGTGCATGTACCAAAGTCATTTGCAGACGCAGAAAATATTTGGTTCAGATTGGGTGGTAATTGTGGTAACAACGTACCATTGAATTTTCGTTTGTATCTGATTTATCTAGTTAATAAAATTATTCATGTGAAAAATTGAATTTACATTCTGCATGTGAAAAATGGAATTTACATTCACGGAGCGATCCCTACCACGCATATTATTTTTGCCGCTAATGAGTATATTTAATTGTGTATACAATATTTCAACGCAAATATGCTGCTTACTTTTCTCAAGTAGTTTAAAGTGGCCAAGTAACATTTGAATTCTTAAAACTGAATACAATGAACTAGAGATAATTAGATCGGCGATGTTTTAGGTATCAAAGTTTAGCATTCTCTGTCTGTTATTGACGCGAATGGCGGTTCATGCACTCCCTTACTTCCAAACAGTCTGACGTTACAAAACGTTCCTGGTGGCTCTTTCCATTCCCAAAAGCCGTTGAATTGCTAAAAAGTTCATTAGCACATATGAGGAATGCTTTCTACCAAGAGTACAAGCAGCCAGCCAGGAATTACAACAATGAAGGAAACTAAAACGTAGCACATACTTTTGGTTACGAAGTAAGGAAGCGATTGATTAACATGGAACGAGACAGAAGAGAATGAATGGATTGTCTGGGAAATACAAAATCGAAATGAAATACTGCACAGCCAAAGACAGATAAAATCCATATTATTAATTATATGGATAATGTAGAAATACATAGTTACTTCCAGAATAGCTTGTCGTGAACAAACGTGAGGCGTAACTTCTCGTAAGCTCCACTCGTCTAAATTGAAATTAGAAATCAAAAACAATGCTAAGGGCCAATTCATTTTAATATTGGTGTAGATGCCGTGTAGGTGTTGTAATTTTCGATAGAGTATTAGTTACGTGTATAAATTATGTAACGAAATAATATAATATATTTAACTAGAAATAGCAACATACCGGATTATGTGATTAAAGTTAATTGTGAGCAAGATTTAGAACAAGATTTTAGAATATTACAACTTCCATATTAATGACCCAAGAATAAAGCACCCTTGACACCCACCTTATGTAAGGAACGGATCTCTAACAGCATAATCTCTCTCTCAAGGTGAAAAACCTAACATTAACTGATCTAATCTGATCCCTTTCATTTCCCTTAAATAGGTTTTTTAACGTGATCACGTGGTCCTCTCGAACGCCTAATGCTATTACGGGACAGCTACCAGATGTCGCTCTCGTTGAACGGCTCCAATGAGACGGAAATAGATGGTATAGTCGAGAAGGCGGCACAGTTCTTCTGCTGGTGACCGTGGATATGCTCCTTAGAATGTCACGTACTCCTGAGAGTCACACTACTTGTCTACAGCGATTGGTAAGGTAGGGGAGATCAGTGAGGAAGAGAAATAACCTCCAGAGACGCAGACCGTTTGCTCTCAGGACCTCTCTGTAGACTTGTAGAGGTAAACACACATGTAAGTATCCTCTCACAGCAAAGGACACTGCACACAAGGGGACCTCTCGGCTAGGAAAGACTAAATTTCCGATGAAAACACTCAAATAGGAATGACACCTTAGTAGTAGTCAGTCTGCTGGGTTATTCCCCTCCTGCGAGAGACATAGAATACCCAGCGAGCATCTCTAGAAGAAGGGGTGAAGGCATCAATTAAGAGCGAACCAATTGTCTCAGATCCAAAGCGCTGTATTAAGCTTGAGTCAGGAGAGTACAAACATTGCAACCACAGTTAGTGGCCTCATGCAACGTAGACATTTAATTTCTGCAACTGTCGTATTTATACATGGAATAGCTTAAACACAATATATATGTATCTTATAAAAGGAAAATTATTAGTACTCAATTTATCCTTAAAACACTAATCTTCCCGCTAAGAAACAAATAATATATATTGTAAGAATGAAATGCGTGAATTTAGAAATAAGACAATGTCACGCGCCATCTCCCGGACTCCATCGTAAAAACGAGGAAATATTTCAGCAATGCAATCAGGGTGGTCGTGACATATGGTGCCCACACGGGGCTGTCGATCCCTGGATCGTTCAGCCATTTTACTGTGTTTATAGATATAACATCTCACTTCCACTACTTCACTCTAATTTATTACTTCTTCTCACTACCTTCCTGTTTGTAAACATTCCAACCAGTCCAGTAAGGGGATTCTCCAATGAACTAGTGACTCCCTCTTCTCTGTAATTTTTCATCACTTGGTACGATGTCTGAAGAGTAGGTTTTGTGTTTTCGTGCTCAAGCAAATTTCTTGATCTGTTCCTTAACCTTGGGACGGTGACAGAAAGGAATTGGGTTTTCTGATAGGTTTAACAGTATTGACTTCAATTTTATATACAGAGTCTCTAATTCTTCTTGGGTAATTTGTGAATACCCTACAATGCTCGGTGAGCACATGGCAGGGCGCTTCTCTGTCCTCCGGTGAAGCGTCAATTCAATCCACAGCTGCTTTTATTTCATTTTCAGTGGCGCACTTCTGGAAATTTCCTTCGTCTACAAGGTTCTACTGTGTTCTCTGCGGATTTATCCGCGAACAATTCAATTCAATTTCCACCTTGCATATTCCTTCTACTGCCACAAACTTCATAGCCAGGATTTTCTTTTCGTCTTCCGAGTAGCACGGATCTGTGCGTAGCCTGTCCCACTCTTAGGCATTCCGGGCTAACATCTAGTCCCATGTTTGCATACACTCCTTGACTTGTTTGGCGTCACACTTGCACTCCATCTTAGAAAGATCTCGGGGCTCGGGAACCTTTTATGAATTGTCATCTTCTCGGCTGACTTCCTCCTTGTGTCAACCATACTGTCTATCTCCTTCATCTGACCTCGCTCCACATCTTTTCTATTCCCGTCGACCATAGGTATCTTAACACAGACTCCACGGATCTTCTCCGGTGTCAAAATCAATTTGAGCTTTGAATCTTTCGCTAATACAATATCCTGCTTAAGGCCTTGGACTACTAGAGAACGATAATAAAGATTTACATTATCTAGTAGTAAAGGTAACACCACTTCGCCTTACACATGGGTTTTTCTTCTCTGAGTAAAATCAATTAATGTGATATCCTTCCTTGTTCAAATCTGAGGACGCGATACCACACCGATCATTCTCTTGCAAAATTCCTCAGAGCATAGTGTGACCTCTGCTCCAGAATCTAATAATCAGTAAATCAAAGTATTTAATAGTCTCATAGGTATATTACTTGTTCTCA